>CM022705.1:62475420-62513633 GCA_012295165.1 Asparagus setaceus | reverse complement strand
GACTATAACATTATTGTGGATCCAAGGCCGACCCAACAATAAGTTATAGGAAGTCTCCGCCAATCACATAGCAGACTTGACTTTAAGTCCCCATTTGGCACTTTATCCCGATCTTACCAAGCTACCGACCACTGGTGTTAAATCCATAAATCATTGTGCTCGCCGATGCCAGCCATCGCGTGAATTCCAAGATGATACATGAGGCGCAGGGCATGATGCTCATTGCGGAACCCGGATCGATTTGATCCGCTAACTTCGCTAGAACCAATATACCCTATGGAAGTATAGCGCCTATCGTGCTTGAATTCCTCGCCGCATATCCTCCTTTGTAAAAGTGATGCGGGAAGTGTTTAGTCGCAAGATTGCATTGTTGGGCCGACTCTTCCGACTCGCCTAATCTCGGGTGAGGAAGACTTCCGAATCGGCCAGGGCTTCAAGGGCTCGCCTCTTTGATAACCGCAAAGAACTCATAGAGAGTGATCCTGTGATATGGCCAATTGTGCCATTACGCCAAAGCGGTATGGAGAATTGGTTTCGCTTATCTCTTCCACCCAAGCGACCAATCGAGATCGCTTCGAGCCGAACTTTATGCCTTTGGTTTCAGCTTTGGCAACCACCGTTTGCGCTTTCAGGCGAAAGGGGATTTGTTGGTACCCCCAGCCTTTGAGAGCGCCTGGCATTAGGGTCGGGGTTTCTGGTATTTGTATTTGTACTGCGGTCCACTCCCCGGTGGCGGGTTTGTGTTCTTCGACAAATTGAATGTTACCACTGTTCACATCTCCCCGTAATTGGGAAGTAGCATGGCATGCCTTTGCACATCCCAGGAAGGATTTGGCGGGGTTCATCTTTAGTTGATGAGTTCGCATGAGTTCGAATACCGTTCTAAGATCTTTGATGTGATCTCCTTTGTCCGCGGCTTTTCCGCGACCAAATCGTCGGCGTAGCATTCGGCCGTTTTCGAAGATGATCTGGAAAATCTCCGTCATTGCTGTTTGGTATGTTCTTGTAGGCATTTTGAGGCGAAACGGCATGGCCGTGTAGCAATATATCGCGATGGCGTTACGACGTGTGTTTGGCGTCATCGGGGTACATCTTGATCGGATTATACCGAAAAGCCATCCATAAGGACATCCTCTCGAATCCACATGTATTGTCAACTATGGCGTCGGTGATTGGCGGAAATCATCCTTTAGACAAGCGGCGTTTAGGTCTCTGTGGTAAACCACGGATCCTAATCGAACCATTCTTCTTCATGGCCGGGACTATATGCAATCAGGATGTTGAATTTCCTCGGCGAATCCGATTCTATGAGTTTCTTCGCCGTCAACAATTGCCTCCAATATTTGTGGGCCGAAACCGTCTTCTTTGTTGCTAGCCGGGTTTGACATCCGCCTTGATGTTGAAGATGTGTTGCCACATTAGGGTGAGAGTCTGGCATGTCCTCGTAACTCGAGGCTACATCGATATACTCACGATTAGGGCAATCAACTCTTCCTTTTCTTGGGAGAGTATTAGCGATGTTTATGAGTTTGGGATGCTCTTCATCACCCATATTAACTTGGACTACCTCATCCTTGAGTGGGGGTTCTCTTTGTTCGAACTATCCACCCCTGCTCTCGAGTTGATGGATCCATGGGTCTTCCCATGTTGGCATATCTTCATCACCCTCAATAGTGCGGGATCGTCGTGGCCATATTAGACATCAAAGCCTTGAGCTTCTCAGAAGTGGTGTCGAGAATCCCAAGCGAAGAAGTCGGACGAATGTCAGTCTCCCTCACGGGTGGATTATTATCAATCGACCCGAGCATTCATCTTCGAGGAGGATTAGTATCCCAATCCTTCTAAATGCATAGTAATTATCCGGCTTTCCTCTTGGGACATATGCGCTTTAGGAGGGTTGAGGGCCTCGTCCGTATAGACCTTCCCCTGGAGTGTCAAGTTGTACCCCCATCTTCATGATACCGTGTCTGGGACTATATGAATGTGTGAGGATAGGCCCATTATCATCTTCATCTTCTCCAGCGAAATGATTAAGTTGGGCGCATCTCCTTTTAAAGTAAGCCAAGTCTTTTCACTACTTGATCTTAGGTGGGATGGCGAGTCTGTCCCAAGTGGAGAATCAATGAATGTCCGTCTCTGGCCGGACACGGTTGCGTCAATGAACCGGCAACATTAGATCTTCTGAAGAAGATACATAACAACCTCTGCTTTGGTCATATTGGTGGTTACCCTTGACAATTCATCGCCTTGAGACTCCGATCTTCTTCGTAGAAGCATCTTGACTTGGGTTTGGCATGCCAAGCCTATCAAAGACCGGCCTTTTTGGCTTGGTGTAGTTACATTCGACAACACATGCGATTGGTTTTGGAACACGGACAATCGTGTCCAGTGGAGAACTTCTATTTCCGAGATTTTCGTACCCGACGATAGTACCACTCATCGGCATGAATCTTGGGAGCAACCACTAGTGTGTTGAATGCGACTTCGGAGTATAGCGTCGTCGTGTCGGATGAAAACGTCTCCTTCGAGGATGAGCCACATTATCGAGAGATTCCAAGAGTCCTTTCGTCTCAGCGTTAAGCCTTTCGCGGCGAAGTTCGGCAGTCTGGAACTTCCATCAATTCGGTGAGAGGCTGCGGAATCTTCTTATCATGGCGGAGGGTAGGACCCCATCACCGTGAGTTAGTCGGGGCCTCTTCGGGGCCCAAACAATCTTTACAGCGGGCCGAGCTAACACCGTTTTCTTGCTGCAGGATGCATGCTTGAGTTGGCCAAGGCGGCCTTGAGAGCTGGATGGAGATCTGGATGAGATCAGGGGAGGTGTGATCTTCTTTTGAATCAAGTCACCCGTGGCGGCGAGCCTTAGTCGAGTCGATGCAGGTGGTGATTCTTGGTAACGTTTGACCCGTCGAAATCGTTGTTCGGTTGGACTCAAACTTGGCGCATTTTAGTGACTTCTTGTCCACTTCTCCTTCTTCACATCAGGGCCTCTGAACTAGAGCGGTGTGTGTTGCGAGTAATACATGGTGCCTCGGATCGTTCTTCAAGTGTTGGTCGGTTCGGTTTGGCGGACCCAATCATTTGTTGGCGGCTTGGAGGAGTTGTCGTGTACTGTTGATGAGGTTCTTGACCTCTCACGGACTTCGGACAGTCGGCCCGATTCGGGGCCTTGGTGAACTCCGCGCGTCGGAAAGTCGACGCACGCCACCAGCGGTGATCTCTAGCGTAGATCCGGCGATCTTGGATCTTGGGAAGGATGCCATTTGGTGCAACCGACGCTTGGCGGAGTTAAAGTTCGGGCCGAGGACAAGCGGATCTTTCTTGCGTGAGAGATCCTTGGATTTGTGGGGAGGGCGATACGGACAGGGCGATAGTATGATACTCCGGCGGAACCGAATCAACTTGGATTCGGTTGACTGGGCGTAATTAATACACCCTGAGGAGTTTTGGTCCGCTAGCCAGGTTAGCGAGCGGGGGTCAAGAGGCGGCTGGAAAATTTTTTCCTATCGTCGCTTGAGGCCTTTGACTTCTTCTTGATCGGGATGCGGATTAGCGGCTCGACCTGACGATCTCGACTTGAGACCGTTGGCTCCCAATGTGTCCTTGAGCTTATTCATGATAAAAGTTGGGATGATTGTCATTGATTTGAACTTGCTTACGGCTTCAGTGGCCTAAACAAATTCAAAGAGAAATAGCCTTTTATTTTAAGGCTTACAATGAAAATCAAAAAGATTACAACTTCCGTGAACAAACAGCGAGGATCTACGTTATATCGGATCACCAAACTGCGTGGGTTCTTTACTTGTCTTGGGACTTATTGTCCGTGGACCACAGCGCAATCCAGATCAGGTAGGAGCCAGGTTGCGGAACTTCTGATGTAAAGGGCTCGTTTCCGCGAGAAGGGAAGCGCTGAGGAATCACACTCCGCGAAGGAGAGAGGATCGCCAGGAGCGGGTGAATCTACTAGGAGAAATCCAGCTATCCACGAGATTAAGAGCGAAGCTTAATCTAGAGGGTATCTGTAGTTCGACGAATTGGTTACCTTTTGATTGAAGATCGGCGTTGGCTGGACTTGTGCTTGCCGTTGCTGAGCGATGCGCCCGTTACTGTAGATCTCGCCTGTGAGGAAGTCCAGAGCTTTGAAAGATCCCAAAATCAATCCGGGCCAGCCCCCAAAAATCAGACCTTCTGAATGAGCAAGACCCCCTGTTTATACAAAAAGGGGGTCTTGTGACCAAGTGTGGCTCGGCCCTTAGCCAGAGCACCTCGGCGAGTTGGCAGGGTGGCTCGGCCATGGTGGTAGAGCCACCGCCACTGGCCCGGAAACACCTCGGCCAAGATTGGCGAGGTGGCTCGACGAAAGTGGCCTCCTGGACCACTTGGCTACGAGCACCTGGCAAGTTGGTAGGAGTGGCTCGGCCAAAGTGGTAGAACCACCAGCTTGGCCCGTGGCGCTCACGTTAGATCTTCGTCGTTTTTCGTCGACTCCTCCGTCGATTCGCGTGATTCTTTGGTCTTAGGGCTTAGTTTTCTCGGTGATGTCGCCGGGTTGTGTTTGAGTCGTGTCGATCAACTTCGAGCTCAAGCGGTTCGTTTCGTCGACGGACTAAATGCGGTTGATTCGGAGTCACCGTCCAGCGTTTGAGTTTAGCCAACTTCGCCTCGTTGAGCCGTCGTCGGGTTTTCTCCCGGCCGTCGTTTAAGTTGGCACGTGCAGCCTCGTGGACTCACACATGGAGTTCGATCGGCTTAAGCTTTATCGTTTTCGCGGTATAATCGCGTCGGCGGCGTTACGAAATCGTAGCCGTCGGTTGTCGACCCCACCGTTTCTGAGTCTTGTTGAGATGCTTGATAAGCAATTTTTATGCCCTCTGATTAGCGAGGGCCGGGGAAGGAAGGCAAAAGCGCGGTGTCGTCTTTGCTCGACAAAGCAGCTAGCGATAACCGTCATTCCTCCCCAAGTTTGCAGAGCGGAGCGTGAGGGAAAATGAAAAATAAAAGACCTCGAGAGCAAAATCAATGCTGATTTCCGCTCAAGAGGTAAAAACAATTATACCATGTCCTTACCCAAGAGTGGGAATCAATCAGTATCAGACAAATTCAACCTCATCAACTTTACACCGTTTGGCGGAAGGGATCGCCCACTCGGCGCTTGATCTACTTCAAGTCTCATCTAGGTGTTATCTCACGCTTGAGCCCTTGATGGTTCGGTCATTCGTTGGCACCCTTGTGGGCTGCCGATTGGTACGGCGTCTCAAACCGAGGCGTTAATAGGCTGGGATGATATGGAGGCCATGTTTCTCACCAATTTCTTCGGCGATGACAGAGGTATCCATCGGTTCTTTGTTGGGCGAAAGCGAGAAAGGCGAGAGAAGCGATGGATAACCGTCAAGAGGTTGAAATAAGGCAATGAATTGCGAGACCGATGCGGAGAAGTTCATTCTCAAACTTGTCATAACAACTCATTGGGCGTGTTGGAAGCAATGGAGCTGCACGTCAGAGACACTGGAAAGATTTAAGGATCACGTGGAGAGCAGCCGAAGCGATTCGAGGAAGAAAGCGGAGAAGTCGGCCTATGGTGGATGCTCACAAGCGGAACTTTGTCCCGTGGCAAAGGTGCGCCGAGCAAAGTCTGTAGGCAGCTAATCAAGCGTTGACGCAACCTGGCGGCGGTCGCAACAGCGTGCACGACAATCGCGGCCTCAATGGCGCAAATTCTGTCGAAACCATCAGGTTCGAGGTTTCCCAGACTTACCGTTCAGGGCGAGGAAGTTAGGGCATCTTCAAATACCTTCGGAAAACAACAAAATCCGGTTGCCCCAATTGTAAACCAGAGGAGGCAAACAAGGTTCTGAATCCTAAATGCATTGCTTACCGCAGGCGGTACATCATCCTAAGTTACGCTACCATCTCAAGGACAAGATTAGGGCCTTGATGCGATGTTGGTCATTACTCAAAAACCCTCTAAAAAGAGAAGAAAGTGGGAGCAAATGCGGTCTCTATAAGCGGATCAGTTCCCGGTTGGTTCCAGCCGGCCCGATTGTGAAGGTAGGAATGAAGATGGTGAATGAAGATCCTCGAACGCGTAGAAAGGCTCGTCTGCACCACGGCGACAAGCGGAGAAATCCTTTGGGTCCACCACGACTTCTTTGGAAGGCGATCGTGGACTACATCCTCGGCCATAAAAGTCCAAGGGAAAAGGCAAGCTATGCCATGCTTTGCTTGACAATTCGAGAGAAGGATGATGAAAAGTATCCACCTTCAATTCCGGGAAGAAGAGCGGGAAGTCTTAGCTACTAGGGTGGACAAAATACTCCTACAAGTATCGGACACTCAAATCAAGCGCAAGACAATGCGGTAGGGGTGACCCGCGACTCCTCTCACTCGTCGCGAGAAAGCAAAGGAAAGCTTGACCTCGAGGTCGGAAGCTCAACTCGGCGGTCCGATTCAATCGCGTTGAGGATAGGCCGAGAACATCGAACTCTCCATACCGTTTGATCATGGCCCGATTGGCGAACATCCGGCGGAATAACTCTCTATGAGTTGCTCCGATTGTCAAAGGCAGGAAGCTCTACAAGAAGCTCATCGACTCGAAGTGTTTCTCACTCGAGATTAAGCGATCCGGAAGAATCGCACAACAATGCAACAGCAGCCAAGCACTTCCCGCATTACTTTTACAAGGAGGATATGCGAGGGAGAGATTCAAGCGATCGGCCGCTATACTTCACGGGTATATTGGCTCTAGTGAAGTTAGCAGGATCCAAGTCGATCCAGGGTTCATTATGAGCATTATGCCCTAGCCTCATGTATCACCTTGGAATCCCTGCCGATGGTGGCATCAGCGAACAATGATCTATGGGTTTAACACCGGTAGTCTCGGCGCTTGGTAAGATCGGGATAAAGTGCCAAATGGGGATTTAAAGTCGAAGTCACTGCTATGTGATTGTGAGACTTCCTATAACTTATTGTTGGATTGACCTTGGATCCGCGGTAGCGTTATAGTCCCATCTACTCTTCATCGGTGTCTCAAATATGTAGACACGAATAATGAGTCAAGGCGGTGGTGGGACAAGCGGCCGTTTAAGGGGTGGAGAATTATTTTCTTGATTCTCTCCTCTACGGTAATAGGTCGAATCATCGGCCCAAAGGCGCGGACGGCGGTGAAGAAGATTCCGGCGGGCTTGATTATAGTGGTGGTTTTGTTTTAAATGACATTGTACCTTGTAATCAATCTTGGCGATGAAGAATCGTCGGATGAACATTATAATGGCAAATTGCCGATGAATCAATAAATGGCGATTTAGAGTACCCTTTGTCTTTGAATGATGTAATGGCGGTTTATACAACGATCGAGTTGCACTTACTTTCGGTCTTCTTGCTTTACACAAAAGCAATTCAAGACTCCTTTGGGACAACACTTTCGTCATCGAAGATCAAGTAGTGAAAAGACTTGGTTTCACGAGGAAAGGAATCACGGTTCAAGCCGAATCATTTCTTAGAAGAAGATGAAGATGACAGGGCCTATCCTCAACACATTGAGATATAGTCGGAGACAGGTATCATGAAGAAGTGAAGTGCGACTTGACACAAGGAGAAGGTCTATGTTTGGGCGAGGTCCTCGAGTCCCTCTAAGCGGCATATGTCCCAAAGGAAGCGGATAACTACTATGCATTTAGAAGGGATTGGGATCTGAATCCTCCTCGAGAAGATGAATGCTCATGGCTAATTGAGATAATCCACGATGAGGAGGCGGACATTCGTCGATTCTTGACTTGGGATTGACACGGCCTGGAGCTTTCAAGGCTTTGATGTCAAATATGGCTACGATCGATCCTGCTACTATTGAGGGTGATGAAGATATGCCAACATGGGAAGACCCATGGATCCATCAACTTCGAAGCGGTTTGGGGATAGATTGAACAAAGAACCCCACTAGGCGAGGTAGTCGAGTTAATATGGGTGATGAGGAGCATCCTAAGCTCATAAACATCAGCAATACTCTTCCCTCGGAAGAAAGAAGAGTTGATAAGCCCTAATCGGGGAATATATCGATGTATTAGCTTGGAGTTATGAGGACATGCGGGGACTTCGACCCAATGTGCGACACATACCTCACATCAAGGTGGATGTCAAACTGTCAAAACCGCAAAGGCGGTTTAGTCCACAAATCTTCTGAGCAATGTCGTTGTGAAGTGAAGAAACTCATAGAATCGGGATTCATCGAGGAAATTCAACATCCGGTTGGGTGGCGAATATAGTCGGTCATGAAGAAGAATGGTTCGATCGGGATGCGTAGCCTCTGAGATCGAATCTTTGCTTGCCCAAAGGCGACTTCCCTCTTCCAATCACCGATGTCATAGTTGACAATACGTGTGGATTTGAAGAATGTCGTTCATGGATGGTTTCTGGGGTATAATCAAATCAAGATGCACCGATGGCTAAACCTGCGTTGAGCAGCCCATCGGTATATTTTGCTACGGTCATGCCATTCGGCTTAAAAACGCCCGTAGCATACCGGCGAGCAATGGCGGAGATTTTCGGGATCATCTTGGGAAAGCGGTCGAATGCTACGTCGGCGACTTAGTCGTAAAAGCGTGACAAAGGAGATCACATCAAAGATCTTAGAGCGGTATTGAGCTCATCGGAACTCATCGACTAAAGATGAATCTGCCAAATCCTTCCTTGGAATGTCGGTGGCAAGTTCCTCGGCTTGTCGTCGCAGACAAAGGAATCCACGTCGATCGACAAAGTGAAGGCAATTCAAAGTTGCAACCTCAGAAATGCGAGAGAACTTCGAGGGGTTACAAGAGGCGATTGGTACATCCGCCGGTTCATATCGAACCTATCAGGAAGTGCCAACCGTTCTCAAAGTTGAACAAGAAGAGCGTGTCGTTTATTTGGGGCGGCCTTGTGAAAGCGTTTGAAGAGATAAAATCGTATCTCGCTAAACCTCTGTTCTTGTTACCTTATGTCGGAAAAGTTCGATCTCGTCAAGGCAGGATCACTCGTTCGCCTTACTGGCGGGGCGGCGGCAGCGATCCGAAGCGAGCGATGTATTACAGGCGAACATTGGTGGTCTGAGTCTCGATATCAATGGTCGGCGGTGCCTTGCATTAGTGTTAGCGATTGAAAAAATCGACACTATTTAGTCGGACGAGGCGATTTATGTTATCTCTAGCGTAAATCCGGTCGAATATTTATGATTGGCCGGCCTCAATGAGTTGGCGTTTGGCGAAATGGGCCTTGCTCTTGTCCCAATATGACTTGCACTTCAAACAACAGTCGGTCAAAGGACAAGCGATTTGCGATCTCTTGGGCGCCGGCCGACAACGGGCGGTTGAGCTATATGATGATCTCGGATGAAGTTCGGAAGTCAACACTACATCGCACCAACAAATATGGCGATTGTATTTTGGCCAGACTTCTCGGGCCACTAATGTGGCAAGTACCCCGGATGTTCTAAAATCTCCGGAGTCGGAGTTGTCTTGATTTCAGGAATCATGTCATGCCCGTGCTTATTCACTCCAGAACCTTGTTCCAATAGCGTAGCGAATACAAGCGTTACTTATCGGACTTAGCCGCCAGAGGTGGGGCGAATATCTCGGCATATGGCGATTCTGGCGATAGTTAAGCGGTTCGTGGTGACTCTGAAGTCGGAATCGGATCTAATCCCTATCATCGGATAGGCTGTTGAAATGGCGGACTCATTGAAGGATTCTTCATCGAATATATCCCGCCTCCAAAGCGCTCATGAGATGCTGGCGTTAGGCGTAGTTAGCACAACCTAGAGACCGAGCAACTAGTTACGGTCGGGACTCACCAACTCTTAGTACCATTATACGATGAGGCACAAGAAGGTAAGGGGTAGTTACCAAAGTACATACCCAAACCAAGTTGGAGCCGAGATTGGCTTTCCTATCATCGATTCGTCTTACATGGTATTCTACGAGAAGGCGTGAAGGAAAGAAGTCAATCGGCGAAGAGCTCAAGATTCTTTACGACACGAAACCGGATGCTATATGTGAGTGCGATGGTCTTTTACTCGATGCCTCTCAAACAAAGAGGCGAAGGTCGCCGGGGGCACGAAGGTGAATGTGGTGCGCACCGGCACTGTCCCAAGCTCTGGCGAATCGGAGAATGGGCTACTTTTGGCCCACGATGATTAATGGCCTGATCGAATGCCTTCGGAAATGCCATCGTGTCAAATTCCGCGAATTATATGCATCGGCCTCGAGGAAGCATCCTTGACCACATCGGCCATTGAGACATGGGGAATGGGCGTTGTAGGTCCCATTTTCCTCCGTCGGTTAAAGGAGATCGGTTTATTCTAGCGATCAGAGCTACTTCTCAAGTGGGCGAAGCAATCCCACTAAAAGAGGTCAAAGGCGATGCAGTCGTCGATTCATCAAACACCATGTCATCTATCGACATGGTGTCCCAAACGGATCGTGCATGACAGCGGTCCCAATTTATCGGCAATTCCTTCATCGGGTTTTGCGAAAATTCAAGATACAAGATGTCGTCGGCGACCTATAATCCGGCGGCGAATGGGTTAGGCGTTCAACAAGGCGATCATCAAGATTTTGTCGAAGCTTGTGAAGAATAACAAGCGGGCGGGATAAACTTCGGGCTTACTACGGGCATATCGCTGCGATGCGTGCGTAGGCGAGGAGCTACCGTACTCTGGTCTCGGGTGTGAAGCAATTCTCGTTGGAAATCAGTTCGTCACCGGCGTTAACCTTGAGATGGCGACCGAAGAACAACATCAAAAGCGTCTCGAAGAGCTTGAGATGTTAGATGAGAAGCGCTGGAGGCTCAACAATGCATTGAGTTCTATCAAGCTAGGATGTCGAGGGCTTTCAACAAGAAAGTTCGTGAGAGAACCTTTAAGGAGGAGATCTGCGTCCTCGTTGCTAGGCGGCCCATACTCAAAAAAGAAAGGTAAATTCGAACCCAAATGGGAAGGACCGTTTATAATAGACACGATCTATTCAAGCGGTGCATATCATATATCACCTGAGAATGGCGAGGCAATTATCTTAGATAAATGGGAAGTTTAGAAAAGTATTATCCTTAGTACATTCGGGATAACCCATTTTGATGGGAAGTTCCTCAGAGAATATCTCACTCATATTCATGAGGATAACCCTAAATTATGTGTTTTCCTCCAAAATTCTCTCACGATCAAATTCATTGACGGTGGGCCCTAAAACCTCTCGGTCCAACCACCGGCAAATTCCCCTCTCGATTCCTTCCCACGAATGAGAGGTCCACTTCAAATTCAGTTAGCAATCCTACAAAAATATCCATACCCTTCCTAGATTCTCGGTGGAGACCCACTCTTAGTTTCTCATCGGAAATAGAATACATTCTTCCTTTCCCACCTTCACGGAGATAGGACACATCCTTCCTCTTGAAGCAAGAGATAGAATACATTCTTCCTCTCTTGTCTTAGATTCTCGGTGGAGATCACTCTTAGTTTCATCTTTCAAGATTCTCAAGATGGAGATCCCATTTTAGGTCTCTTTCCTTTGGCAGGGACAAAATCCTTCCTTTCCGGCTTGGGAGATAGGAGACAAGATCCTCCTTCCTCTCCATCAATAGAGATAGGATACAAAACCTTCCTCTCTTATCAAATTAAGTGAGCACACGGAGATAGGACACAAAACCTTCCTCTCCATTGGCAAGAGATAGGATACAAAACCTTCCTCTCTTGTTCATCCCTTACAGGAGATAGGAGACAAGATCCTCCTTCCTCTCCACCTTGGAAATAGAATACATTCTTCCTTTCCTACCTCAATCAACCTTATGCGGTTCAACCCTTCTCGGTCAAAGAAGGGGCCAAGATTCATCTTGGGGTATTTTATCGAAGCCTAAGAAGGGTAAAATAGCGCCTCTACAGCGTTGCGGTTTAGTCTTTCTCCGATTGAAGAAGACACGAGTTGATTAGGGGCATTTTATCGAAGCCTAAGAAGGGGTAAAGCCAGCGCCTCACCGTTCGCGGTTTAGTCTTTCTCCGATTGAAGAAGACACGAGTTCGATTAAGGGCATTTTATCGAGAAGCCTAAGAAGGGATAAAGTATATACGTTGCGGTTTAGTCTTTCAGATTGAAGAAGACACGAGTTGATTACGGGCATTTTATCCGAAGCCTAAGAAGGGATAAAGCCAGCGTTGCGGTTTAGTCTTTCTCGATTGAAGAAGACACGAGTTGATTACAGGGCATTTTATCCAGCCTAAGAAGGGATAAAGCCAGCGCCTTACAGCGTTGCGGTTTAGTCTTTCTCCGATTGAGAAGACACGAGTTGATTAAGGGCATTTTATCCGAAAGCCTAAGAAGGGATAAAGCCAGCGCCTCATAGCGTTGGGGTAGTCTATTCATTGATAAAGGCGAAGCCTGTATTCAACATCGTAGCATTAAGTCTAGAAGAGTTTCATTCTTTTAGCACAACGTTGTGTGTGGAGCAGTTTGGATAATCTACATGCTAGCCCACTCAAGCGGTAGTTGGTAAAGGCTCATCAAACCGTTGAAGGCTGGGGTTGGCCAATCCACGAAGTCAGCGCCTTACCGCGCGTTGCGGTTTAGTCTTTTCGATTGAAGAAGACACGAGTTGATTCAGGGGTACATCATCCGAAGCCTAAGAAGGGATGAGTCTTCGCTTGCAGCGTTGCAGGCGATCTCTGCGTAAAAGTACCAAGCCTATGTATTCAATATCATAGCGAGTCTAGAAGAGTTTCATTCTTCGGCCTAGCGTCCGCGTCGCGGAATGGATTGGACATCATAGCTAATTCAAGCGGTAGTTGGTAAAGGCTAATCAAATCCGTTGAGGGTTTGCCAAAATCCTATAAGTATTATGGTTAATTATTTACGGCGAAATAAAAGAACCATAATAGAGCACAAAGGGACGATATGTTTTGCTTTAACTTCGGATACTTTATTGAGGAAAGTTTGTTGAAGTTCCTCGAGCTCGATACGAAAGTCTCCTGTTGCCATTAAGGGCCTCATGATCTCCTTCTTGAGGTCAATGACTGCGCTTGAGAGTTCAAATTCCTGGACGCGACCATGAGAGTCTTTTCTTTGTTGGCCTTGTCGACTTCAAGGCGATCGGGCTCTCCCTCACGCTTGGAGTTCTGTTAGAGCTCTACCATCCTCGCTTCTCCGCAGCTGACACAAAACAAAAGTGTCCCACGGAAGGCGAAGCTTGAGCAGCTGATCTCAAATGATGCAGCCACCGGCTGCATGTGAACCCGAGTCGTAATGGCGAGGCATCTGCCAAAAGGCTGTCGGCAATGTGGTGGGACATACTCAATGCGGATATTCTCCCATACGCTAGCCCTACTCCAAATAGGATTACAGTATAAACTAATTCACGGTTCTTAGAGAAGTTCACGGAGAATATTACCATATTCTTAAGGATAACTTCGATAACCTCAATTTCCCCGTTGGGACCTCAAGGAGGGATAAAATTACGGCGAGGCTTATATGGCGGACAGCTCACGCACCGAAGGACTCCTCCCATTTGTATCGTGCCGATTCATGCATCCCAGGAGCCTACCAATCAACAATTGGGAAGAATACCTCCGCCGTGGATGAACACCTGCAGCGAAGTAATGCGATGGCGGCCCAACCAGCGAGTGCGTCGGCGAAGGATTCACCGATCAGCGGTTGGATCCATGAAGAACTCCCGATCAGCGGAGGAACCTCGATGGTCAATTGGGCGACAATCCACCCAACGAGTCAGCGACAAATGAACTCAATTAGCTACAGTTTGAAATTCCGACAGCGGTCAAGCAATAAATGACACGACATACACCCCGATATCCTACAAAGCAGCGGAGAACACGAGAGAATTGGAGGAATCAAATCTGGAGCCAACCTCAAAAGAAGTTATCTATCGACTTACGGTGAGATTTCGACAACGGTCGGACAAAAAATGCGATGCGTAATACCTTGGCAATCCTACAAAGCACCTGGAAAGGCTGAAGGGAATGGAGAGTCAAGCGCCGGGGTCATTCACAAGTCCTATCCGCCAATTAAAGAGTGGGGGCTCATCATGTCAAAGCATCGAGACTCATCAAGAATTGAGGCCGAGGCGGCTTTGGAGGGGTATCTGTGGCGTTAAAATTGCTTATCGGTGCAGAACAAGACTAAATAAGCGGTGGGTTGATAGCAGAGCGATCCATCCGACGGCCGACCCGAAGCGTGATGTTGCCAGCGCGTAGCAGCGGCGAGTCGGCGAACCCATGAAGTGAGTCGGCGAGCGTCTGAGCAATGGCGAACGGCGTCGTGGAAAACCGACAGCGAAGCTCAAGCGAGGCGAGTTGGCTAAATTCAAACATTGGCGAGGCGGAATCAACCGTGCCCGTCCGTCGATGCAAATGAACCGTTTGAGCTCGAAAGTTGATCGGACCACGGACTTCGAACACAATGGCGACATCACGAACAAAACTAAGCGGGACCGAAGAATCGGCGAAGAATCGGCGGAGTCGTGAGCGGAGCGCGAACGGCGGGCAGCGGCAACACCGGCCAAGTGGCCAAGGTGGCTCGGCCACTTTGGCCGAACCACCTCGGCTACTTCTGCAGGTGTTAAACAAAATGGCCAGAGAGCTCGGCCCGCTTTGGCAGAACCACCTCGGAACAACGAGTGGCTCGCCAAGTGGCCAAACCACGTCGGCCGTAGCCACCCCCTTTTGTTTTGTATAAATAGGGGGTCTTGCTCGTGGGAGGTCGGTTTTTGGGATTTGGGATCTTGGACTCGGGATTTTTGGATTTTGGCGGACTTGAAGAGCCCTCGCGAGATCTGACGCGCGGTTCGAGAGCCGTGAGCTCAAGTCCGATCGGCGTCCGGATCTATAGGCGGAAGGTAAACAAACTTCGGTCGAACTACTGATACCCTCTAGGTTAAGCCGTCTTAATCTCGGGGATAAGCTGTGATTTCTCCTTGTAGATCTCACCCGCTCGGCGATCCTCTCCCCGTGAGTGTGATCCCATGACGATCCTCTCCCGTGAGTGTGATCCCCTCGAACCCGTTTCGCCCGTGAAGCGAGCCCCTCGTCTGTAGTTCGAACCGGGTTTACAGTCGAATTGCTTGCTGATGGTCAGCGGACGAACAAAAGTCCGACACGGGCAAAGAACCCGCATAGCGAGGATCTCGGATAATAGAGATCCTCGTGTTTGTTCACAAAAGGAAGAGTTGTAATTTTCGTTTTCATTTATGCTGAAATATAAAGGCATTTCTTTTGTTTGAAATTTTGTTGTAGGCCAGAAGGCTGTAAAGCGAGTTCAAGCGAGCAATGAATAACAAACCAACTTTCCCCTTGACCTTGCCTTGTACCTTGTACCACCGAGAGCTCTGGATCTTCCTTTCTTTTATACACCCTTACAACCAATAGCTTTTCTTCCCTCGGGCAATGGGACCACCTCCATGTTTGGTTCTTCAGAAGAGATTCCATCTCTTCCTCCATCGCCGATTCCAACTCTCACTATCCTTGTCGAATAGCTTCCTTGAAGGAGACCCGTTTCGTCCTCCTCGAGTGCATATTCAACCAAATTAACGCCCATAGTGCTTTGGGGTTGATCAGCTGACTTTTGTATGCTTATGCTCGCCTTGGCCTAGTGGAAGCCAAACTATCCTCGGTAGCTTTGTTGTAGTGCTTTGTATATTTTCTGTTGAACCTCCTCTGCTCCAAGCTCATCATCTACGACTTCCCACTTGAACAGACTAGAACACGGTTGGTCTTTAGGTTCTATTTCAATAACTTTGAGACTTAGAAGTCTCATCGGTCCTAACACCATCATCCTTGAAGCCCTAGCAATCATGGATTTCTCATCAAAGGTAACATCCTGGCGATCCACGAACTTGAATCTTCCGTACACCAAAGGCGATAGCCTTTACGCCTTCGCATATTCCAAGATATTGCCTTCTTGGCCCTCGTCAAGTTTTCCCTCGTTGGTGATAGTAGGCGGTACATCCGAAAATTACGAGCACATCATGTGCTCTCGACCACACACATAGGGTGTATCACCATCAATGTCGAATGTGGTGAGCGGTTCATAATGTAACAAGTTTGTAGCATACGCCCACCATTCGTTGCCCGATCCGGTGATCGATGCATACTCATTCTTTCTCCGCAATGTTAGGTTCGGTCTCTCTGCGTATTAGCGTGGTGTTGACTGTTGTCGATTGTCGAACATTCCTCGATCCGCGAACTCCTTGAAAGCACCATCGTATACTCGTACCATTATCGGATCTTAGTGTCTTCAATTTCTTTCCCGTTCGTTCTCAACCATTGCTCTCCACTTCTTGAATGTCTCGAACACCTCATTCTTATGCTTGGAAAATAAATCCAAGCATACCTCGAATAGTCATCTATGAGCGAGACATAATATCTGGAACCACCCTTAGAAATTAGTGCAGGCTGGGACCCTAAACATCCGTGTGCACATAATGTAGTATCCTCTGCTCTTAGACTTGTTTCTCGAAACTAAACCACGTGACTTTCCATACACACAATCCTCATAAAATCCATGCTAGGTTCCTTGATTCTTCACGGACCCTCTTTACTAAAACTAGAGACCCTTCTCGATATATGCCCAAGCCCTATGCATAACCGTGTGTGCTCACATGGGTCTCCACCACTTCCTTAGTTCCAACCATTGTATCTCCCGTCACCGGTGCATTGCGAGAGTATATAAATTACCGTGGTGAATACCCTTCATCACTACAAGGGAACCCCGAACAACCTTCTTCACTCCGTTCTCAGTAAAATTTTACGCAGAAGTCAATGCACCGAGATAAGATTCTTCCGCAAGTGGGAACATGCCTCACATCCGTCAAGGTTGAACCACTCCATCATGCATCTTGATTTTGATATTACCTAGCCCCACCGTTTTACAAGCATGGTTGTTCCCCATCAATCTGGTTCCACCATCAATGCCTCGTAGGTAGTAAACCACTTCCTATTTGGACACATGTGGTAAGACAACGAATCAAGTATCCACTTTTGAGATATCCTCGCCACCCGTGGCGTATAGCACTCCTTATGCTCCTCCTTCCTGAAGCGTGCTTCGCCTCTTCCTTGCCCTCTCTTCTCTCGGTCTTGTTGTTGTTCTTCTTCTTTCCACCTACTCTCTTATTTGGACGGTCGACCTTGAAATGCCCAACTTCGCATTTGAAACCGATTTTCCATAAGAGGTCTCGATTTAGATCTAGACTTTCCTCCCTTGCCTTTTCTCGCTCATTGCTCCTTCCTCTAGCAAACAATCCTGCGCTTGTTCTTTATTACCACGGTAGTCATGTCCTTTGGTTGCAATCTTCAGAAGGTCATCCGAGCTAGAAGTGTCGTTCTAGTCTCATCCATCTTCAAATTGTCTCCTACAAGCATCGGTGTTTGCACGGGGTTCTCATAAGACTTTGGCGAAGTAGCGACGCTGATCCTCATCTACAACTTTCACATCTATGTCTTTCAATCCGATATGATCCTATCAAACTTGTTGATGTATTCCGGATTGATGAGCCCTCCTCCATCTTGCAAGTATACAATTTGGATTTTAAATAGATCGGTTCGTTAGACTATTCGTCATGAAGGTACTTTCTAACTTCTTCCACACCTGCTGTACCGCCTCCATCTACCAAGAAAGCTACATCCCTTTCAAGGCATAGGATAATCAACGCCTGCTTCCGGATCCAGGCTCCTCCCAATCCTCATGACATATCCTTGTGCTTCTTCTCTTTTCCGTACCAAAGCCTTGTGCAATTTTTATGAAATCGGTGAGTTTTCATCTCATCCTCCAATAGGAAAAATCATTCTTCCTATTGAACTTTTCAATCTCGAATTTTCCTACTTTGACCGATTCTTGGTAGACGCCATTCTCCGCTTATAAATCCGCTTCTCGAAATTACCGAGCACCACCTCAAACCGTGGTTACACCACTCCGACTGGATAAACTGATACTGTGTACTTTCTCAGATAGTAAATCGATTTCACTGGGTGAGGTCTGTGGATGTAGGCATCATGCTGAACCACATAAAATTATGTGTTTACGTTTGATTGTTTACTTGGTTGTTTTCTTCTGCTTATTTAGTTGCAAAACTTTTTTAAAATAACCTTATTTTTGACGCAATCCTATTCAGCCCCTCTAGGATAGTGTAACTCAATCAGTCAATCCCAACAAAGATCATTTGACTTTCGCGAGAACATCAGGCATGCTATTATCATCCGAAAAGTCCTTCCCTTAGCTGAGCTATGGAGTGCCAACGTCAACATTCATGTGAAGTAGAAAATTTTCTTCTTTACATTTTGCAACGCCAATCCTCTCAGAGGGCTTATACATTCTTGATTCTCCTTCTAACTATTAATTTGGATCATTTTGGCCCTTAAGAAACACATAATTACGACTAAGTTCAATTTAGACTTGGGCATTTCCATTACAAGTAACCAGATAACAAAATCTGAACTTGCAAGTTTATGATAGTCACTTCTTTAATTACAAGTGCAAAGTTTGACTTGAATTTGAGTCTGGTCTCTTCCTTTATTTATTTATTTATTTATTTATTTATTTATGTTTTGGTTTATCAGAGAACATTTCTTTGTTGGATAAAGAATAATAATAGAAACAACTTAGGATGTAGAAAATGTATCTGTACATCTAAACTCAAATTTTGATTCCAATCAGTTCCACTGAATTTGTTTAAATTTGTATCATGTAAGAAGGATCACATTCATTAATAATTTCGTACTGAAGATTGGGCTGTATGAACCTTTGAGTGCACATTCTTCCCCACTAAGATCAATTAAAAAGCTTACATACTTAATATGAAGGTTTAAAGGTATAATCTTCTAAACTTCATTAGTCAAAAATAAAAAAAAACAAATCTTCAATGCTTCAAATAAACAAGAAGAACAATAATATCAAAATCATATATGAATGTCAGAAGAATGATAATAAAATAAACAATAAAAGGAATCAAATTCCAAGTGCAAAGTGAAAGATTTTGTCTATAGATTCTTAAAATAATTATGACACGTTGATTTCATGAATAAAGGATAACATTCTATCGATTAGGAAAATTGCAAATGCATTTACTACATAAAGTAGAATAAGGCTTCTTGGTTTCACCTATCAACTAATCTATCCGAATCCCAAACTACACTTGAAATTAACATCCCCTGTAACTTGGTCATCAGATTTCGCATATAAATGCATTGATATTCTTATTACAAAACAGGTAAGAGAATTGGCATCAAATCAATAGCAGATAGGCTATGTTTGGTTCAGACAAATGTTCATGACAAGGACAATGTTCAAGCGAGCTTTCATGAACTTTTATGGTTTTGTAAAGAATCACATATTATTCTTTCCATAAGGGTGTCTGCTACAAGCGTATAGCTATCAATGCCATTTGGAAACTCTTATGATAATGCCAACTATTTATTTGCACTAGCACTTTGTATATTCTCCGCTGTAGTTTGTTTCAATAAATCCAGTTTGCAAAACGAGTAGTTTTAACTCACTATTTTTCCTATTAAGGGGGGGAAAACCTACTTTATCTTCTATGCTTGCTAATTCTTTCAGCTTCAAAATTTTGACGTCTTATGGTTTAAATCGGTGATCAAAAGCTGCTGCTTCTGAAGTATTTTGACTTCTAAAACATTACATAATAGAGGTCTAATAGTTTGCACTATTTCTTTTTTCCTTCCCATTTTTCTACTAGTATGAATGTTGGGTGCCTTTGTGTTGGCTCACCGTTTGATTGAATGGCATAAGAATGCTTAATTATGTTACTTACCCAGAAAGTTAAATGATTTAAAATAAAACCACTTTTAGTATAGGATATTTCATTCCCCAGAAAATGTTGAGGATTTGAAACGAAAGTATCGTGGATTAGCTGACCAATTTGTCAGTGCCAGGAACTTTTGAAGTTTCTTTGGATTGTATGAAAAATCAAGGCAATTTCTGAAGTGTGATTTCACTGTGCAAGTCATCTTTCACTCTACACTGTGGGGCTAAAATAAATTAAAGAAAATAATAAGACAAGTAACTAACTATATATGTCCTTTCTATATCATTCTCAGGTTTTTATCTCAAGCTACAGAACGTTCTGGAGGCAAGCCTTTGAGGGAACCTCTTAAGGTCAGTGCAGCAGTTGTAGATCATGTAATTCTTTTGAACCCATCTCATTTCTCCGTCGGCTAGTGGAAACTAATTCCTTGTTCAACCAGGCATTGCTTTTTGAAGCCACTGCAGAACTTTTTATTGAAGTACCAGTGGAGATAACAGAAGTCTCTGAAGAATTTGTAATTTCTTTGAAGAGAAAACAGAAAGTTTGAAGTTTTATGGATGTCTTGGGTTCCATAGGATGCACTTGGCGTGAAAGTTCTTTGTCATATCAAACCACAGGTGAATTGCTGCTCCCTATTGTTCTTCCCTTGAGTGAACACATTAGTATGCAGTGTGTATGGCTCTCCACTAAGATTTTTGAGGAATTTGAAGTCGATCTCATCATGCTAGGTCCTTCTGATGAAAGCCGCAAGCCTAATTTAAACAATCACTCCTATTCGTGAGCAATCTAATTGATCATATTTGTGACTGAGAATTCCATGAGTTGAGAACTCACACAATTAGCAATGACAGTGCCAGCAGAATTTTCTCCTCTGTTCTAGCCTATGCAATGCTGAGGACTGGCAGGCCAAGGCCCCTTTCACTGCTACCTTCAGAAATTTCAATGCCAGCCAGTGCTTGTGTTTGGGCCTCTGGTTCTTCTTCATGCAAGTCATCCTCAAACAATAATACATGGATGTATCAAGAAATGGACTCTGCAAGCATGAAGAAGTTGAAATGGGTGCAGAAGAATTATATGGTCTATAATTGCTGTACTGATGTGAAGAGGTTTCCTCAAGGTCTCCCCCCTGAATGCTCAGCAAATTAAAAGGATAAGTTGTTTAGTTGGTACATGAGAAAGCGAGGTGAGTGTTCGTAGATATGAACATGTTCATTTGATTTGATTGTAATAAAATTCAATAACGTTCTTTCATTTGTAAGGTTTGATATGTACAAATATATAATCTAATAGCTAAGATGGACCATTCTTCTTCGGTTAAGTCCAAATGTAGTTGGTCATGGTCTGCTGAAAAACCGGTTCTTATACAACAGACATTAAGACAAATTATTCACTGAGAATAACACACTATTTTAGCATTCATATTTCTCTATTTTGGTGTCATATTCTCAAAGTATATGTCATTTCATTTTTAAAGGATTTGATAAAATAATAATAACATTTTTAATTAACTAGAAATATGAAGTGAAGTATGACTTCTTGCATGAAAGTTTGATTATTTAGAAGCAAGCTCTAACTCCAATAAGAATTGAAATGGCGTTCACCATGCGTGGTTCAATATAAGATTTGAGAGATTAAATAGCAATTTTATTGGTTTTGTCTTGAATTATGAACAAATAGCGGAGCCCACTTTGACTTGGAGTTCTCTGTGTTTAATGCCACCGAAAAACATAATATTCTCTTAATTGATTGGGCCCGAGCTTTGAGCAATTCTTCAACAATCGCGGCTGGACTTCGTTATGAGCTGTAGAAGAAAGGAAAAGGTGGGAGGAGATCATAGTCAAGAGTCACTCTCACTCTCTCACTGACTTACTCTCATACTTTTCACTCTCTTTTAGCCAAGTCGAGTGTGTTTACAATCTCACTTGAGCTGTGAGTGTTGCAATTGTATTTTTGAGCTGAAAAAGAACATAGTGGTCATTGTATGTTTTGGAGAACTTGAATATAGTGAAACTCCCTCTTCTCATGGACGTAGATCAATTTGATCGAACCACGAATTCCTTGTGTTATTGTGTTTTCCTTTATTTTTTCTTTTAGAGTTTCATTTTGGTACTCTTGATCAAACCGCTCTTATTTCAACAATTTTCAACAATGAAGGACTAATATCAAATACGTTTTGCCATTATTTTGCTTCCACTGACGCTAGCTTTGCCGTGAAATATATATACCAACGAAAAATCCTTTTATAACAAGTAAAATGGGCGAGTTGGGAAATTACTCAAATTAGGCAATAGCTGGAGAGGGATGAGTAAATTTACCCAAACAATATTTACTAATGGCAATTGCATCAGGTCCCTAATGATATTAAATATCATTGGGTCCTGACGTTGAAAGTCATCAATAGAGGTTCTTAACGCCGATCAAATTAGATCTTTTTAATTTTTCCATTATCCTCTGATGTGGTAGCTGACGGACTATTTTTATCTATTCTTTTTGCACATAACCCCTATAAATTTTAAAATTACAAACACACCTTAAAAATTTTAAAATTACAAATAACACCCTATAAGATTACTTGTAGCTTTTAAAAATTTTTAGGGGATATTGTGATGTTCCAACTAAAAGGTTGTTATTTATAATTTTAAAACTTTTAGGGTGTTATTTATAATTTTAAAACTTTTAAGGGGTTGGTTGTAATTTTTTACTAAACCACTTGTACCTTTGAAAATTTTGGGGATATTTTGAGAGTAATTTTTAAAAATTTTACTATAATTTTAAAAACTTTCAAGACGTTATTTATAATTTTAAAACTTATAGGGGTTATGTGCAAAATAAGAGATAAAAATAGTCCAAATACCGCCACATCGAGAGGAGATAAAGAAAAATTTGAAAAGGATCTAATTTGATGGCGAGAAAACGTTAGGGACATCTATGATGACTTTCAACTAGGACCCAAATGATATTTGGCTAATACATTAGGGATCTACAGTGAAGATTTGCCTTTACTAATTCATTTTCCTTCTCAGGTAGCTCAGATGATCCGGCGGCATAATCTCCATGGCCACCGAGTCATTTCTGCGGTCACTCCTTCGCAGTCGAAGAGCCTTGGATTTGTCAGTAATTTCATGCAAGCGCTCGGGTTTAGGGTTTACAATTTTACTGAAAATTTCCCTTTTTTACGCAATTTTTCTCATGTTTCTCGTCATACATTATGAAATTGTTTGCATTTATCTGTAGCCAATGGGGATTTGCCAATTGGCAGTGCCAATTTGGAGGTCCGATTAGTTATCATAAATTTCTTCTTATCATTTATTTATGAGGTATATTTATATTAATTTGAAACACCAACTACAAACCTTAGCACTCAAAATTGCAGTAACTAATAAAAATTCTGGAGTTGGACTTGCGCAGTTGATTAACACTACATAGAGAACTGCCAGTTCAGTTCAATTCGAGATGGTAATCATTTTGTTGATGATATCTTTTCGTTTTGTTTCAATGTGATTTAGCATTTGTTGGTTCTTTTTTTCTATTTGATAACCATTTGATAACCATTTAACAGAAATAAACTTAGCATAAAAAGAATTATGTACATTTAAACTATATTTTGATCCCACGTGATACCATTGAATTTTTTTAAACGTGCAGCACATAAGAAAAATGACTTGATACATGTGTAGCACATACAAAAATTTGATCACATTCATTAATAACTTCCTTCTGAAAATGAAAAATTACAGAAAGAATCTGACATTATTTCCTTGGAACTCTTTTTGTGCGATGCTAGAATGCACCCCCATTGACAGTTTTTGGATTTGCAAAACTCGTTAAGGATTGCCGCCAATGCTTGTTTACACATTTGGATGAGGATCTCTGTTAGATCCCTTCTCATCCTCTCCGACTTTTGCGGATCGGGCTGGATGAACCATCCAGAGAGCACATGCTTCCACTAAGATCAATCAAAATTTTGTATAATCAGTATGAAAATTTTGTCAATATAATCTTCAAGACTTCAAATACACAGCAAAACGGCAATCTCTGAATCATATATAAATGTTAAAAGAATGTCACTGGTTCTACTTATGAAGAATTAAATAGAATGACAATGAAGAAAAATGAGTAAAGAAATCAAATACTAAGGTATTCTATCAGCAAACATGAAAGATTTTGTCAACGGATGCTTAAATTAGCTATACAATTATGTTGAGTTCATGGATAAAGAAAAATCATTATCTCAATCAACAAAAATGTGCAATGGTTAACTGCAGAATTTTTCTGAGTGAATGATAATTATTATCAAAGAAAGGAAATAAGATGACAATGAGACTTCTCGGCTTCATCAGTTCATCATAATAGTGGTTGTTCTTTTTAAAGCAAAAGTAGCAGGGAAAATGTTTAATATTGTTTTCAAGATTTATCATATGCCAAGGCAATATAATTTCTAGTTTATGGGAAATTAGAGAAGAACTGAACTTACCAAGCTTTTGAATGGGATTCTGGGATCGGATTCTAAGCCTTATATAGAGGATGTTGCAGCCAAATCCTTCACATGCTGCCTCAGCTTCAAGAGCAGAGAGACCCATGCTAACTACAACCCTGACTTTAGTTGCTCATCTCCATGTATTTTCACCTCCTTTTTATAGGTATTTGAAAATCATAGATACATCCCCAAAACTTGGTCATTGGATTTGGCATATAAATGCATTGATTTCCTTATTGTCAAAATAGGTAAGATGGTTGTCACCAAATCTCAGGTAGGATGGATGTGGCTCAGATGAAATTCATGTACATTCATGTGAGCATTCATGAACTTTTAGTCTTATAATTTACTTAAAGATTCACATAACTAATCGTTATGTATTTGTGTATGGTATAGGCATATAGCCATCATCGATGTTATAGGCATATAGCCATCATTGATGTTGTGAAACTCATAATAATTTCTTGCATTATAATTTTATATGCTTCCCAAAATGAATGGTTTTAGCTCACTGTTTTCCAAGAAAGAACCCACTTTTCTTTTGAGTTGCTAAATTCTCTTGGCTTCAGAATTTCGAGGTCTTATTTATGGGCCAAAAAAAAAATGGCTGTTTGTGAAGTAATTTTATTTCTGCTCAAAGCATTACATACTAGAGGTCTAATAGTTTCCACTAGCTCGGTTTTGAGATTTGTTATGTCCATGAACTTGGGTTGCCTAAGTGTTGGCTCACAGTTAGATTGAGAGGCAAAAGATTGCAAAATTATATTCACTCACTACGAAGGTCGAAAACTTAAATGAAAACTACTTCAGTTTAGGAGATTTCATCCACTGAAGAAGTTTGAAAATTTGAAAGGCAATAATCATGGATTGGCTGACAGGTTTGTCGATCGCAGAAGTTTCTGAGGTAAGAACCTTTACATTCTTTTTGTTCTTTTCTGATTTATTCATTTTATTTAGTTTCAAATATAAGGAAAGAATGCAATTTTTCTCACCCAATGGTGGTGGCAATTCACTACTCAACCGAGAGAAACTTGGGTGGTTCTCATCCTTCGGACTTACTCCAGGACAATAAGCTCACTTCAATTAACTGCATCTATCTCTGCCTCTATTTCACCTTAATGGCTATGCATTTCTGATGTAGGATCCTAAAACGTAATTGAGGCATTCTCCACTTGCATCCAGGTGCAGGTAGGCCATGGAAAGAGTATTTGACTTCAGCATGATCACTAGGTAGGCTATTGTCATCCTAAAAGTCCTTTCCTTGGCTGAGCTATGGATTGCAAACGTTATTGTTCATGTGAAATAGCAAACAAGAAGAACAATTATCTCAAAATCATATATAAATGCCAAAAGAATGTTACAGGTTCTATTATAAAATAACACACCATGCACGATAACATGTGTCACAAGTACATGCATGAAACTTACCGTATATAAACCATTTCTAGTACAGAATCTTCCATTCCATAGAAAATGCTGAGGATTCGAATGAAAGAATCATGGATTAGCTGACAGGTTTTCCAATTCCAGGAACTTTTAAAGTTCCCTTGTACTGTCCTGAAATTTTAGTCAAGTTCTGAAGTGTGATTTCACTGTCCATGTCATCTTTCACTCCATACAGTGCAACTAGAAAATTTTCTCTTGTATTATATTAAGTAAAGAAGAAAATATAAGAGAGTCAACTATACGCGCATGACCTTTCTAAATCATTCTCAAATTTTTATTTCCAGATACATATGAGGGAACCTCTTGAGGTCAGTGCAGTAGTTTGTAGATCATGTAATTCTTTTGAACCCATCTCATTCTCTCTTGGAATCTAACAGCTTATTCAACCAGGCATTGCTTTTGAAGCCACTGCAGAATTATTTGAAGAACGGGGGAGACACCAGAAGACCAAACACAAGCATTGGCATTGAAGTTCCGCCTGATGCCGTGAATGGGCCTTGTATCCCATCAGTCTTCACTAGTCCTCCCTTGTGGCCTAGTCATCTGCATTCCAGAGGCTAGAGTAGATCCTCATGGGCTGGTTCGTGGGAAATCCCACACCCCTTGATTACAGATTCTTGAAATCTCTGACTGGAGTGTCTTCAACCATCAAGCTGAAATTATTGCAAATTCATAGTAAGTTTCACTCAGAAAGAACTGAAGATGTAGTTTCTTTTATGATGACAACTGGGAATTCTTGTTGCATACATTATGTGTCTTGGGTTTCACAGGTGAAATTTCTGCTCCCTGTTGCCCTTCCCTTGAGTGAATCCATTGGAATGCAGTGTGTATGCGATTCCACTGAGATTTTGAGGAATTCAAGTCGATGGCACCATGAGTAGGTCCTTGTGATGAATGATGGAAGCATAATGAAACATTAACCATCACTGGTCCTATAAGCAATCTAAGTGATTATACGCGTGGCTTAGAATTCCGTGAATTGAGAACTCACATAATAAGCAGTGATGGTGCCAGCATAAATTTCTCCTCTACTCAAGCAGTGATGGAAGCATAATGAAACATTAACCATCACTGGTCCTTTAAGCCAAGGGCCCTTTCACTGCTTCCTTGAGAAATTTCAATGCAAATGCTTGTGTTTGGGCCTCTGGTTCTTCTTCATACAAGCAATCCTCAAACAGCAATGCATGGATGCATCAAGAGATGGGACTGCGCTAGCATGAAGATGCTGAGGGGGTACTGGAGAAGAGTTATACGGTTTACAATTATTGTAGAGAAGGAAACTTTTTCTCAAGGTCTCCCCTTGAATCCTACGCAAGTTGAAAGTGCAGTTAATTAGTTGGTGCCTGTAAAATGAGGAAGTGCATGTAAATATGAATATGTACATTTGTTATAGTAAACTAGTTGCAAAATTATCCCAGATTATATTAAAAGTCTGTCGGACGAATCCAATAGCATCAAAAGTTCGTCATCATACATATATCATAAAATTGAGTTCCTTGCAGAATGTATCTACCAATTTCATGTTTTCTGATATTAGCTTCTCAACCATGTCAAAATGCACAAGATGGCTGAGGACTTGAAATGCGTCAATTTAGAAGATTGTTTAGCCATTAAATTATTTATCATAGGATTAATTAAATCTTTTGTAAAGAGTATAATAATATAAGAACAAGGTTAACTTTCTGCGACATATTGTTGTGTAAAATCTTGACATAAAGAAAAATCTCACTTCAGTTTAACTTTCAGTTCTTGGCTATCCTTCAAGCTTCTCAGACACTGATCTTTTCCTTCCCTCAAAGAACAAGACATTGATCTTTTCTAATTTTAACTAATGTCTGATCTGTAAGTTATCTGATTTACAATCATAAAGAATAGAAAGTTCTCATAACTCTTTTTTATTTTGTTTTTAAGGAAAAACCGAACGAAAATGGCCCAGACCAGGTTCAAAAGGATCAGATTAAAATTTTTGCAATCAGAGAAAGATTTCTATTGAACAAGATTAATCAACAACCTCAACATCCAAAATCCATTCCTGATAATGGAGACAGATTCAAGTAATTGTTGCTGCAGAGGAAAAAAGTGAACCCCTCACTTTCCAGGAACAAAGTTGGTAGCATAGGACCAGGCATTGTTGTTGACAGGATCAGCAAGGTGATCAGCCAAGTTTTCCAAAGGCCCCTTTCCAGTCACAATCGCCTGAACAAAGAATCCGAACATCGAGAACATCGCCAATCTACCATTCTTGATCTCCTTCACCTTCAGCTCAGCAAAAGCCTCTGGATCATCTGCGAGACCCAATGGGTCAAAGCTGCCACCGGGGTACAAAGGATCAACCACCTCACCAAGAGGCCCACCAGCAACTCTGTATCCTTCAACAGCTCCCATGAGAACAACCTGAGTGGCCCAAATTGCGAGAATGCTCTGAGCATGAACAAGACTAGGATTGCCCAAGTAGTCCAAACCTCCCTCGCTGAAGATTTGAGCACCGGCCTTGAACCAGACAGCCTCACCGAATTTGACACCGTTGCGGGCTAGAAGCTCAGGGAAGACACAGCCGAGAGCACCGAGCATTGCCCACCTGCAGTGGATGACTTCGAGCTCACGGTTCTTGGCGAAGGTCTCGGGGTCTGCAGAGAGTCCAGCGGTGTCCCAGCCGTAGTCACCGGGGAATTCACCAGTGAGGTAGGATGGGGGCTCACCGGAGAATGGGCCCAGGTATTTAACACGGTCTGGGCCGTACCAAGGGCTGCCAGAAGACACGGACTTGGCAACGCTCTTGCGCATTGAGACCCTGCCGTTGCCCATGAGCTCAGAGGCTGCTGAAGGGGTGAGCTTCACCGCCTTGCCGGCCATTGAAGGGGAGGAGAGAGCCATTGTGGAGGCCATTATAGAGGAGAATGTTCTTGTGTAGAAGAGAGCTGAATAGAATTGGATTGGATGTGAATGCTTTGTTTGTAGAGGGTGTATAAATACTAGAGTAACGAATATAGGTGATAGAACTAGAAGGCAGTCATCTTATCAAGGGAAATATCTATCTTTCATTTCATTGGCTAATGAATATTGGGTCTTTGAGAGATGCATAGCTGGCACACTCAGAGCCAGTACCTACCGTTTTATCAAGGATTCTACAAGAATCTTAGCAAGCCAATAGAAACAGCCCTCCATATCTCTATGACTAGCAAATATCCCCCACGTAACGCGGGGGAAAAGGAAGAATCAAACTCTATTTGAACAATAAATTGTAAACAGATTTCTCTAAAATCATTCATCTCAGTCATCGTAAATTTTGATAGAAAACTTACATTGTACAAAAAGATGGCTTTACAAGACTCCAAGTTCCTTTTTCTTCCTTACTATTACTTGAGTATTATTGTACGACATTGGTTCCTTTTCTACTACAAATGATTCTGAGACCATACACCATCTTCTAGCCCCATGGTGACAGACAATTCCAACAATTTGTCAAATACAAAATTATGAGCGATCATTTGCATTCCATTTTTCCTTCCTTTTAATTTAAAAATAATCAAACCAATTAGATGTCTCTGATATTCTATCTGCCTTTGATTAACAACCTGAGGACATTCTTGTTGCAACGGGGGGCTTCACAGACACAAAAGATGACTATACAAAGCGGATAATAACACAACACTGATAAACACAGTGAAGACAAAGAGAACAACACACAATGATTTAACGTGGTTCGGTCAGTATGACCTACATCCACGAGCGAGAACAGCAAAGAAATTTCACTAATCAGAGAAGATTATAAACGGAGGACCACTCTAATATCTCCCCGAACTCTCAAGGAGAATAACACTCAAAGGAAAAAAAAAACTCTCTCTTTCTCTTCTCTCCTTTTTCTTTTCCTCTCTACCTCTCTTTCTCTCTTTTCTTTCTTTGTCTGATGCATCTCTCCTCACATATCAACGTCCCTTTTGTAGGCATTTAAAGATTGGTGGCACAGTGAAATATTTGGTGCAACAGTGTTGGGTAGGTGACTGTTGGTTGGTGGGTTTGAAAATTCAAAGTCAGCTTTTAACAAATCTCCACCTTGACTTTGAATATGAAGATCTTCTCTTCACTCTTGCTGTCTCGCCAGAAGCCCCTTACGGGCTTAGCCTCCGCTTTGTTAAACTCCAAGCAATTCGAGACAATGCTCGAACTTACGCGAAGGTACAGGCTTCGTCATCATATCTGCTGGATTATCTGCAGTACTAATTTTATCAATCTTGATGACTTTAATTTCTCTAATAAAATGATACCTGACATCTATATGTTTGGTTCTTTCATGATACATCTGATGTTTCGTCAGATGTATAGCACTCTGGCTATCACAAAACACAGTAGTAATACCTTGTTGTAAGCCGAGATCTTTAACCAAACCTTTCAACCAAATGGCTTCTTTCACTGCTTCTGTCACTGCCATATACTCTGCCTCTGTGGTAGACAAAACAACCGTCGACTGTAGAGTCGCCTTCCAACTAATGGCACTACCTGAAAGAGTGAATACATAACCTGTCAGAGATCGTCTCTTATCCAAATCGCTTGCATAATCTGAATCAGAATAGCCAAGTATTCTGCAATCTGAATTTGTATTCCTGCCAAAATATAAACTAATATTAGCAGATCCTCTCAAATATCTAAGTACCCATTTCACAGTCTGCCAATGGACCTTTTCAGGCTTATCCATATACCAACTCACAACACTGACTGCATGTGAAATATTTGGACGGGTGCAGACCATAGCATACATAATGCTTCCAACTGCACTAGCATAAGGAACACAAGACATGTACTGTGCCTCCTCTTCCGTCTGAGATGATAAATCTGCTGAAAGACGAAAATGAGCAGCAAGTGGAGTCTTCACAGGCTTGGCATCAAGCATGCCAAATCTCTCAACAAACACCTTCTTGATGTATTTCTCCTGCGATAGAAATAAACTTCTTTCTCGTCTGTTCCTGTGGATCTCCATACCCAAAATCTTCTTCGTTGCTCCCAAGTCCTTCATCTCAAACTCATGTTTAAGTTGAGATTTCAATTCGTTGATTTCTGACATATCTTTAGCTGTAATCAACATGTCATCAACATACAAAAGCAAATATACAAAAGAACCATCATTGAGCTTTTTATGATAAACACAACTATCATATTTACTCCTAGAGTAACCATGCTCAAACATGAAAGTATCAAATCTCAAATACCACTGTCTCGGAGATTGTTTCAACCCATAAAGAGACTTCTTCAACCTGCATTGTAGGCAATAAAAATTACATTAATCCCTGCACAGCAACTCGGAACAAGCAAAAGAGCTTAAGGGTCCATCTGAGTGAAGTCAGGCCCACCTGAGAAAAGTCAGGCCCGCCTAAAGGTTAAGTTCACCTGAATGCTTGACTTTACAAAATAGACAAAGGTGTCGATATCTCTCAAACTGGAAGGAATTTGGCAAAATGACCGGAGCAAACCGAACCCTGCGGGTGGATTTAGTTGGCTCCGCCTTGTCGAGATAGTCGATTTTCATATATAATTCGTCCAATTTCGACGTACGGTTTGAAAGTTACGACCCGTTCTTCATAGCATGTTCTGGAGCTCTCCTGTAGAGCAAGCTCGCCTGCAAAGGAGCTTAGCTCGCCTCAAGAGAAAGCTCGCATGAAGACCTGGAGCTTTCATGCGTGCTTGAAGCTCGCTCCGCATTGTGGCAAGCTTCGCCGAGGGTTGGAGCTCAAGCTCGCTGAAGGCATGAGTTCGCTCAAGGCCAAGCTCGCTGAACAAGCTCGCCCGATGTTCTAAGCTCGCTCAGATGATCTAGTCTTGCTCGAAGACCAAGAGCCATACGAAGCCGGAGTCGCCCGAACTTGTGCTTGAGCTTGCCTACACTGTAGCTCAAGATCGCCACCATGCTCGAGCTCGCCATCCATGCTCGCCTCGCTAGAAGCCCGCCGAAGGCACTGGCCTCGCCACTTCTTGGTTCGCCTGCATGCCGAGCCCGCCAAAGACCAAGCCGCCTAGGGTCGCTACCGCCTGCTTAAAGCTCACCTGCATAAGGCAAGCTCGCCTCATGAACTTCCCAAGACCGCCCACTTGAAGCATGGGAGATGTCACATCCCTAGTGGTCACATTCCACAGAGGGCATGGTGCTCCTCACCCATTAGTGGTCACATCCCACAAGTCAAAGGGATGGTACCATAGAGAGTATGGCTCTCCTCAACTGGGCATGACCATATCTCACAAATCAATGAAGTGGCCATGCCTCTCCTTGCCTATTTATAAGCCACCATCTCCACATGAGAGGGGGGGCATTTTTTTTTTTGGAGGCTTGCTATCTTTCTAAGGCTCTCAAGCTGAACGCCTGGTCTTAGCCTTCTTTAGGACTTGACCTTTTAAGAGGCTCTTGAGCTCTTTGCAAACTCTTGCATCGTAGCCATATCCAAATAAGCTTTCAAACCCCACCACCAACCCATCACGACCGTCTCGACAAAGAACGTCGATCGGATCGTCCAAGGGAAGCAAACTCGACTCGAGCATCGAGGGAGGCGTCCTACCGCTACCGACGAACTCACGTTAAACAAGAAGGACCTTCCCTTCGTTTCTGTTGTAAAAAGCAATTCTTGATTTGTAAACAAGCAATTCAAACAATACAAATCCGAGAGGAGATTTTTACACCAAACATGCATACGTGATCTTCTTTATCTTCAATAACAAATCCCTCTGGTTGATGCATAAAGATCTGCTCCTCAAGCTCGCCATGTAGAAACGCCGTCTTCACATCAAGTTGCTCAAGCTCCAAATTAAAGTGAGCAACCATGACAAGAAACACGCGAATTGATGTGTGTTTTACAACTGGAGAGAATACTTCATTGAAGTCCACACCCTCGGTTTGACTGTAGCCTTTAGCTACCAAGCGTGCCTTGTATCTTACAGAATCTGTATCTGGAGCTCCTTCTTTCTTCTTGAAGACCCATTTATAACCAATAATTTTCTGTCCCCTAGGTGGCTTCACTAACTCCCATGTTTGGTTCTTGTGAAGAGACTCCATCTCTTCGGTCATCGCAACAGTCCAATCTGCAGCCTCACTGTCACTAATAGCTTTATTGTAGGTAGAAGGCTCTGGAATCTCAATCGATTCTGCTATACTCAAAGCGTAAGCAAGCATGTCTGCATATCGCTGAGGAGGTTGGATCTGCCTCTTTGTTCTCCCGGTGGCAATATTGTACTGTTGCTTTTGTGGTGTATCAGCATCTGAAGTTGAACCTTTCACAGTATCAACTGGTTCAATATGAGCGCCCTCAGGCACTCCCTTTGAAGCTAAGCTCTCAAGCTCCACCTGCTTGCTAGACTCCTTCTTAGTACCTGTGATATCAATAACAAACTCATTTCTCGGGTGAAGCATGAATTTCTCATCAAAAGTAACATCCCTACTAATAATAAACTTAGGTGATTTAAGATCAGAACACCACAATCTATATCCCTTTACCCCAGTAGCATATCCTAGAAAGATAGCTTTCTTTGCTCGAGGTTCAAGCTTACCATCATTAACATGAAAATAAGCAGAGCAACCAAATACTCTTAAATGAGAGTAATTAGCGAGAGCATCGGACCATACCTCTTAAGGTCTTAAAATCAATTCTTTGTAGAAGGAGATCTGTTTATCAAATAGCAAGTGTATTGACGCCTCTTAAAAGTCTTTTGACAAACCGGCATTAGAGAGCATGCACCGAGCTCTCTCTAAAGTGTTCTCGCTCATCCTTTCGCAACTCCATTTTGTGGTGTATGCCGAATCGCGATGACGCACAATACCTTCATTCTTGCGAGCTGGTCAAACTCGTGGAACAAAACTCCATCTCATTGTGGGTTAAAGGCTTCACTTTCTTTCTGTTTGCTTCTCAATCATGGCCTTCCATTGCTTGAAAGTTGCAAACACATCACTCTTATGCTTCAAAGGATACACCCAAACTTTTCTGGAATAATCATCAATTAATATTAGCAGAAAACGAGCTCCACCTTTCGATGGAACCTGAGAGGGACCCCAAACATCGAATGGATATAATCTAAAGTACCCTTAGTTACGTGGACACGGTACTAAAGGAGACTCTATGGTGTTTGCCGAAAACACAATGCTCATAAAAGTCTAGTTTGCTAGTTTTTTGACCACAAAGTAGACCTTGTTTGCTCAATACATCTACTCCTCTCTCACTCATATACCCTAACCGCATATGTCACAAACGTGTAGTGTCTGAATCTGAATCCTCTGAGGATGACCTTTAGCTGACTTTTATCCTTTGTCTTGCCTTCAAGGATATAGAGGGTATTTACCTTCTTTCTTTTCATCACAACAAGAGAGCCTTTACTAACTCTCAAAACTCCACCTGCAGCCGAAAATTTAAAACCATTTGAGTCAAGGGTGCCTAAAGAAATGAGATTCTTCTTTAACTCTGGTATATGTCGAACATTACTCAATGTTCTAACAATATCATCATGTGTTCTAATCTTAATTGACCCGATACCAACAGTCTTACAAGGCATATTATTTTCCAAAAAAACATTCCCACCATCAATAGACTGATATGTGACAAACCAATCCCTATGCGGACACATATGGTAGGAACAACCCGAATCAAGAACCCACTCATCTTGTGAATGAGTATTAACACTAACTGAAAGAACATCATATGAACTAGAAGACTCTTCAATTACAGTGGTAACTGAAGGTTTCACCTCCCAAGACTTCGACTGTGAATTATCCTTTGCTTTGAGCGCTGGACAATTAGGTTTTATATGCCCAAACTTGTGACAGTAATAACATTCAATATTTTTTCTTGGCCTTGATTTTGATCTAGACATATTTCTAGATTTACCTCTACCACCAACACCCTTTTCAGGACGACCACGAGCGAACAAGCCTTCAGCTTGATCCTCACCTCCTACGACAGACGCTTTCTGCCTTAACTCTTTTGAATGTAAGGCTGATTTGACATCCTCTAAAGAAAGTGTATTTTTACCGTATAACATGCTATTAACAAAATTCTCATAGGAAGGAGGTAATGAACATAACAAGATAAGGGCTTGATCTTCTTCATCGATTTTGACATCAATATTCTTTAAATCCATAAGAATAGTATTAAGTTCATCTAAGTGCTCTTTTATCCGCATATCTTCCTTCATGCAAAGGGTGAAGAGGCGTTGCTTCAAGTAGAGCTTGTTCGTTAGAGATTTCGTCATGTACAAGCTCTCCAACTTGAACCATAGGCCGGCGGCAGTATCTTCATTGGCAACCTCTCGCAAGACCTCATTGGCCAAACAGAGCTGTATGGCACTATGCGCCTTCATCTCCAGCCCTTCTTTCTCATCATTGGGCATGGATTCCGGCAACTTGTCCTTCCCGGACAGGACTTTGAACAATCCTTGTTGTACTAGGGAGCCCTCATTTTTACTTTTCACAGACTGAAGCTGTTTCTCCCATCGAATTTTTCCACTTTTTATTTTACAGAAGACATCTTGAAGCCCACTAGAACAGTAACTATACTCGTGAACGGTAACCATATTTATGAACAGTACCGTACTCGTGAATAGTACCGTACCGTGAAACGATCGTGCTTATGAATAGACCGCAGCGTGAACAATATCTTGCCTCTGATACCAGTTTGTTGCAGCGGGGGGCTTCACAGACACAAAAGATGTCTATACAAAGCGGATACGAACACAACACTGATAAACACAGTGAAGACAAAGAGAACAGCACACAAGGATTTAACGTGGTTCGGTCAGTATGACCTACGTCCACGGGTAAGAACAGCAGAGAAATTTCACTAATCAGAGAAGATTACAAACGGAAGACCACTCTAATATCTCCCCGAACTCTCAAGGAGAATAATACTCAAAGGAAAAAACTCTCTCTTTCTCTTCTCTCCTTTTTCTTTTCCTCTCTACCTCTCTTTCTAACCTCTCTTTCTCTCTTTTCTTTCTCTGTCTGATGCATTTCTCCTCACATATCAACGCCCCTTTTATAGGCATTTAAAGATTGGTGGCACAGTGAAATATTTGGTGGAACAGTGTTGGGTAGGTGACTGTTGGTTGGTGGGTTTGAAAATTCAAAGTCAGCTTTTAACAATTCTCATACGCAACAAATAATTTGAAGCGAAGCCTCCTATAGAATCCTCGTAAGTACCAACAAGGTGTTTCAACGAATATCAGAAAAACTATAGAATCATGAAAGTTCGCAAAAGAAATTAAACACGTGATACTATTTTTATCAACATGATCTAATAGATTTCTTTAGCTAACAATAAAACTCATACATTTATCCTAGAAATTGATTTGATAAAATTATGTTCACTAGATCCTAAGGATACCAGAACTTACATCATTATGTTTTCAAAATGAGATAAAAGTTACATATTGATGGTCAGAATATTTTTGGAAGTTGAGATAATATAAATCAATTATCGATACCTTGCAAAAGCCTCTACAATATGTATGAATATTTTGTGTACCATCACTTGTATGCCTTAGCTGCAAAAAGGCAAAAAAATGTCAGTTTTGGCTCTCAGTAAGCATGGAGGTTAAAAACATCATCTATGGGAGATAAAAATGTATACATCATCTGGATCACCTCCATCACAAATTTACTTGATATACAAATTAATAAGTTGTTATTCTGAGCCACTGTGTACTACCACCAATAATCTACTTTCAATCCAAAAATTCAAGGAAAATAATAAAACATGAGAGATTACATGTAAGGGGCCTCGAATTACCTGAAGGACTAAAATAATGAACTCAAAAGGCTATGAAACTAAAATGAAATTTCATATGAGAAAATAGTTTTCTATTAAGAACCCTGCCCTTTTGATTCCACAGCTCTAAACCAAGAAACCATTAGTTAGCTATGAGCACAGGAAAAACTAATTAAATAAGGTAATGTGAATGAAAAGGCTGCAAATTTTAGAGGAACCACCAAGTGTTTGCATAACCAAAAGAATTCTGGCAGGAGAAAGAAATGGACATGAATTAGTTGCACCAAAAATAAGCTCCATATCAGTATTTTCTTATTAATTCATTAGAAATATGATAACAAATAAGTAAAATTATTTCATATAATTTAGCTACAGAAATTATGTATTAATGCCAGGTAGAAAGGTTGTCATTTAATCAGATCAGTTTTCCATCAAATCACCTCAAATTATTTCATATTGTTTCCCATTTGATGGTTAATCTTTCCTTCTTTGCTCAGTTGCTCTTTAAACAGATAGAAATAATGTGAAGTTTGAATCAAATTATAAACTAATAACTAAGATAACTGTCATGATTATCAATGACGTCTTTTTTTTGCTATAGAAATGATAAACTGGAGACCACCCATAAAATAAACTAACCTTTAGTTAAGATCATCACGACGAACAGGGACGCCTCACCATTCCCATTCTCATCCCATCATCAGAAAAAAGGAAAAAAAATAACACAGAGAGGGCGGATGAAATTTCATGCATAACCTTTCCCAAAATGCCCTCCAAGTGAAATAAACAGATAGAAATTGAAGAGGGGTAAAATAGGAAGAGAACAGATGTAACAGAATGGTCAAATTTTGGCACACCTTTTTCCAAAAATACCCTTGAACTCCTAGTTTATAACAGAGGCTAGACACGGGAATAAAAAGCAAAAACAGGTAGAAATGGAAAGGAAAAGAAAAGCCCATACAGATTTTAAACAACTATGTAATATTGAATAATATCATATTTTATTTCTAAGCATATCTACCACTTGTTACTGACAGGTTCAACCATTACACCAAAACTCTAACGCCTCGTTTGGTACGCGGGAATAAAGTCAAGTGAGAATGGAATGAATGTAGGAATAGAATGGAATTGATGTGAGAATGAAATGCTCATTCTCATTCTCATGTTTGGGTGTGATTAGAGAATTAAGTGGGAATATCTTTAAGAAGAGTATATGCGGAATTTATTTTATTATTTTCATTCTCACTTAAGTGAGAATATCAATTCCTTGATAACTCATTGGGAATGACAATTCCCACATTAAGTGGGAATTAATGAGAAGTGAGAATGTCATTTCTAGCATCAAAAAATACATCATGTTTGGTAAGCATGAATGAGAAGTTAGAAATGCATTCCATTCCCACTCATTCCCGCATACCAAACGAGACGTAAAAGTTATTGTGAGAGTTGAGATTTATATTTTTATATTCTAACAGAATAATCACAAACCTCATTTATTGATCACTTCCATCTATACTAAATTCTACAAAAAATTGGAAGGAGAAAATAACAAGTTACTTAAAATATATGGTTTAGACCGAAGGTGTGCGAGGAGATAAAAAGTGCAGACGAAGAAGAAGCAAGGAGATAAATTCGTAATTCATTTAACTTAGGGTTTAGAATTGGTAATATTCTAACTACTAAATTTATCCAGAGTCTCATCTAAACATGATGGGATACAGACCCTCTCCAATTGGGTGGTAATTGGAGAGGGTCCAATACTCCATTAATCGTAT
>CM022705.1:62395046-62475320 GCA_012295165.1 Asparagus setaceus | reverse complement strand
TTATGCGGTCCAACCTTCGAATGGAACAGCTCGAGGTTATTAGGTAAGTTAATGCAAGCGCTAGGGTTTAGGGTTTATAATTTTACTGAAATTTCCCCCTTTTTCACATATATGTTCGTCATATTTAGGAAAATTTCTGCATATTTTATTAGCCGATGGGGGGGATGTCATTGGGCAGCGCGAACTTGGAAGTGCGATTTATAATCTTTAATTTCTTATATCATTAAATTAATGTTGAAATTTTAGTTATATTAATTTTGAAATATTAATTGCATCATTAGCAGTCAAGACAGAAAAATCCTGGAATTGGACATCGTACAGTTGAGTGAAACGATGCAGAGAACTGCTGGTGAAAATCAGCAGGTTAAACGCAAAATAACATAATATAAACAAGCATCATTTTATTCTAATTTGGAAAAGTAAAGTTGGAATGTATGATTGAAATTTTTTGTTTACTTTATATTTTCTTCAAATTTTCATGGTTAGACATCTCTAGTTGGTGATGCTTCGCAGTTAATATGGCTATGGTTAATTGGAGGAGAATAATGCAGTTTCAATCATGAAGAAAACCCTTATAATCTTTTGTTTCTTTTCTGATTCGTCCATTTTATTTTTATCATGGTATTGACTACATTTGTTAATTAGGAAATTGCAGAAATCAGCCCCAAGAAAATCTTGACGGTGATATCATGTTTCTATTCCTTTGTACTTACAATAAAAGGCCAAAGAAATAGGGATGTTGAGGCTTGAAACAATTAGACCCAAAACCTTAAGTTAAAAGCTCATGTTTAAGTTGATTATTTTTCTATAACTTTTCACTGTGGGCCTGTAGCTTAAATAGACACATTAATATCTCGAAAGTCCAAAATTTCTAAAGATGGATACAATGGTGTGCTACATTTTCGAAATATGCTCATTCATCCAATCCAATTAATGGCTTTCTGGTCCTATGAAGTGTCAGCCTGGCCATTTGTCAAGGAGACCCACTTTTTCCATATCTCTTCATTATCGTCGTTGGTATTTCTCATTAGAAACCTAACCAAAACCCATGAAACTGATCATCCAGAGAGTGTATACCACCCCTGCCCCATAATTGAAATATCGTGTCAGCTCACAATAAGCCGATGATGCAATTATACTCGCTTGGGGATAAACAGCATTTGTTCTAACTCATTCTTTATGTATTTGAAGTTCTCTCTAGTTGCAGAATCATTTTCCAATAGTCTTCAATATAGTCTTACACATTTCCACACTGGCACCATGGCAGCTGCTACTCTCAATTGCCAATTTGGATCCTTTTCTTATACCAATTACTAAATTTGGATCAGTTTAGCCCTTCACCGACCACATAACAACTAAAATTCAATAGACTCGAGCCTATCCATTACAAGTAACCAATTGCACAAACTGAACTTGCAACTTTGCAATAATCAACTTCATGATTTTGTAGATATGAACTACTTCAAAATGCAAGTAGCTAAGTTTTGTCTTCAATTTGTGGCTGCCCTCTTCATTTGTTCTATTTATTTTGCTAGTAAGAGAAAATTTCTTATTGAATAAACAAATGAACAGAACCATATTTAGCATGAAGAAATGTATTCATGCATCCAAAACTTTTTATTCTGATTCCATTTGGTACCGTTGAATATTACATAAGAAGGATCACATTCATAAAAATTTCATAAAAAGAAAACTACATATAGAATTTGGAGTATGGACTTGACTAATATACACAAACATATTTTTCTGGGGATTCTTTTCTGATAGTATACACTAACATATTTTCCTGGGGATTCTTTTCTGAATGCTACAATGCATGGCAAATTGAGATCACAAACATCCTTCAAAATCTCCCTCTCCTGTGCTTCTTCACACATTTTCAGATGAGGGACTCTGAGAATGTTGAGATCCATTCTCATCCTCCATGATGGTAGTGGAATGGGCTGGACAAACCTTTCAGTACGCATTCTCCCTTACTAATATCAATCAAAATTTTGCATGCTCAATATGAAAGTTTAAGCATATTATTCAGGACTGCAAATAAACAGTAAAATACTATACTTCAAGAATGTAGACGCAAGTGAAATTGTTGAGGTATAGCTTAGTCTGGAAGACATGATTTATCCTTTTACTTTTAGTTCTAAAAACAAGGGTTTGCTGTTATTTCTTGTTCCTGGGGCCTGTGTGTTGAAGGGAATTGGGAGGAAAGGGGGAAATAAATGTGCCCTTTGTTTCCTTCATTTGTGTCATTTGAAAACAGAAAAAAGGCCTGAGAAGGGGGCAAGAGAAGATCATTTCTATTGACCCCCCATTTCAACATCAAGAAATCCAATCCAAGGCTTTTGCTCTAAATTGAGATGGAAATTTGTTATTGAAAAGAGAAATTTTAATAAAAGAAATTGAATCAACAACCGAACTGATGGTATATGTCATTTCCACCCTCCATTCCCTTTTTCTTCATTATAACCAAATAAGAATGATTGGAAAGTGCAGACTCCTAAACATGACTCCCATAAAACAAACAAAGAAGAATAATTCAATGAATAAAACTCTAGGTTTCTGAGAAAATTTTGATCGATGCGTTCAAATTGACCTCTCAGAGAATAATAACAAAAACTACTAGCTGATATCATATTAAAGTAAAGGGAGACATTGAACTTACGTACTCCCCAACCTTGGGATCAGATTCTAAGCCTTAGATGAAAGTTGCTGCAGTCAAACCGTTTACGTGTTGCTGCCTCGGCTCCAGGAGTAGAGAGACCCATGCCAACTACAACGTAGACTTGTTTGAGTTGCCCACGTCCATCTATGTCCATCCTCTTTTATAGGTATTAGAAAGCCATCGATTCATCCCCCAGAATTTGGTACCTGGATTTGGCATATAAATGGTTTGATTTCCTTATTATCAAAACAGGTAAGATGGCTGTCACCAAATCAGTATCAAGTAGGCTAGGATTTGATTCAGTTGAATGTTCACGAAGAAGGATCAATTTCAGGTGAGAATTCATGAACTTTTAGTCTTTCAATTTTCTTAAAGATTCTCATTTTAAACTTCCCATATCAGTGTCTAGTATAAGGTGTATAGAGAGCACTACAATTGCGGAACTATTATGCTAATTTCAACTACATTTTACGGAATGAATGCGTTTAGCTCACTGTTTCTCCCCTTACAAAAGCACCTAAGTTATCTTTTATCAGTTGATAATACTTTTAACGTCAGAATTTGGAGGCCTTATGGTTTATACTGTAACAAAACTTGATTCATAAGTAATTTTTTCTCTAATTAAATCATAACATAATAGAGTCTAAAGGTCTTCTGGTTTGGAGTCTTTGGACTGACTTTTTTTCCATATTTGTTATCAGAATGAACTTAGGGTGCCATTGTATTGCCTTACAGTTGATTGGGCTGAAAGCTCAATGAATTAGAAGAAATTAGTTTTAGTCTAGTAGATTTCACCGTCAAAAGAAGTTGATAATTTGTGTAGCAAGAATCGTGGATTAGCTGACAGGCTATCATCGCAAGAACTTTGAAGCTTCATTGGTTGTCCGGAAATTTAAGCCATGTTTTTATCTTTCACTCTATATGTTTGTTATTATCACCATGAAGTCATGAACTTATGATGCCTTAGCATTGCCTTATAGTTGATTGAGAGCTAAAAGAATGCTTCATTGTGTTCACTATGGTTAAAGTTCAGTAATTTAGAAGAAAATTAGTTATAATATCCTTCTTAATTGCTGTGGTAAATTTGCACAAATTTCAGAGTAGATCTCTCTTTTTATATACAGAAAAATCTGTGAGGCAAGTACTGGCTTAAGTCTAGTGATTGGAAAAATGTAACTTCAAGAACACACTCAGGACTTGAAAAGCCTTTCGTTGTGTATTAGCAATTTCACTTGCATTCTCTTCTCTGAGATTCCAAATTCCATTTCCCATCTTCATAAATGAATGTTTTCAAACTGCTTTGTTCAATTTCAGAAGGTTAATTAACTTGTCACTTTTGCTGCTTAGTGAAATAGCAACAAGTGGGCACTCCAATGGACTGTTGCAGACTGTGTAATTAACCTCTACTCTTTCAACATTTCCCTCCTCCCCAACTGGCTGCGGCAACTCATTAATCAACCGGGAGAAACTTGGGTGGTTCTCATCCTTTAGAGTTACTACCGGATATGAAGCACAATCGATTTTAATGCATATATGTATGGCTATATTTCCACTTTCTTGCTATATGTTCCCTTTCTGATGAAGGATCCTAAAACCAAGTGGGAAATTCTCCTTTGGCATCCACGTGTAGGTTGGCAATTTAAAAGAGCATCTTATTTGGCGTTACCACTAGATAGGCGATCATCCCCAGTCTCACCATCATGTGTGATCGATGATTGCCTTTTCTGCCATTTATCCATTTGGAATGAGGCAATGAGTTGATTTTCTGCAACAAGCTCCAGATGTTAACTATCATCATCCACAAAGTCCTCTCCTTGGCTGAGATATGGACTGCCAACATCAAACCGCATTAGCATTGGAATCCTCCATCAGTGCCTCATAACAGTCAGTCATGTGAGGTAGCAATTCTTTTATTTCTACAGCTCCCATGCTTTGGGAGGGCTTATACGTTCTTCTTCAACCTTGACGTTACATAAAAACAATTGCAATTCTATATATTTGAGCATTTTGATTACAAGTAACAACATAATATAAACTGAAACTTGCAACTTTATGATACATGACTTCATGGATTTGCAGAACTGTAGAACTTCTAACTGCTAGTAGTTGAATTTGTCTTCGGTTGGAGGCTGCTTTCTTCTTTTCTTAAATTTTTTGCTTATTAGCCACAATTTCTTTATTGATAAAAATCTAATAGAAATAAGCTTAGCATGAAAAGAATTATATGTAAATTTAAACTAAAATTTTTATTCCACTTGATGCTATACTGAATTTGTTTACACGTGTGTCACATAAGAAGGATCACATCCATTAATAGCGTACTGAAAATGAAAATAGAGTGACTTTGAAGTACATAGCTGCCTATATAGACTGACATTTTCCTTGGGACTCTTTTTGTAGTTCTAAATTTCTTTTTACAAAAACAGTGAGGCCAAGCCAGTTCTAGAATTCTTTTCCATGGCACTCCTGTGATTTGCAATCATCCTTCAAGATAACCTGCTCCAGTACTTCCTTGCACTTTTGGATGAAGAACAGAGAACTCCAAGAATGTTGAGATCTATTCTCATCCTCTCTGATTTTCATGGACTTGATTGAATGATACTCTCTTTGCCCACTCTTCCTCACTAAGATAAATCAAAATTTTGCCTAATAAAATATGAAAGTTAAATATAATCTTCAAGACTTGAATGCTCAAAGGCTCATTTTTTCTACTAAGAGTGCATTAAAATGATAATAAAATAACGATTAAAGAGTATATGACTAAGGAAATGATACTCTGTCAGAGCAGATGCTTAAAATAACTATGATATTATGTTGATTTTTGTACAAAGAAAAGATATCATGTCAATCAGGTATATTGTACAAGCATTTATTACATAAATCTTTTGGATCAAATGAACTTTTAATTAACAAAAGGAAAGAAGATGAGAATAAAGATTGTTGGTTTCGACCATCAACTAGTCAAACTGAATTTTAAACTGTACTTAAGACATATAGATGCAAGTAATGGTTAAGGTATAACTAAGTTTAGAAGAAAATCAAGTTTTACTTTAGTTCTAAAGTCAAGGGTTGCTCTTCATTTGTTGTTGTTGCTAGGACCTGTATATTTGAGGGGAATGGGAGGAAAGGGATTGATAATACTGCCTTTGTTTCTTGGATTTGTTTTGACATTAGTAAACCGACAAAGGGACTGATTGAGGGAAAGAGAAACTCGTCTACATCGACCCACATCTTCAAAATTGAGTTTCTTTTCTTTATTGAGTAGGAATTCCTATCGAGTGAGTATTCTACTAGAGTCCAGTACCATTGTCCATTTGTTTTTCAAGGAGAATGGAATACAATGAGCCACTTTATTTAGAGTGATGCGCAGTTGGATAAAGGGTAGTGTTTTTTAATTAAAGCTGTTGTGCGGTATTGTAAATTTGACTTCATAAGTCAGAAACTGTCACACCCTGACCCCGCAAGCCCGTTCGCGTGATGTAACCCGTAGGACCGACTGAGTGCAACACATGGTTTGGCTCACTCCACTGCTAAAATTGACTAGTTAATGTTACACTTGACTTCTTGGATTACATTATAAATCATTCTATCACTCAATCAATATCTGATGTGGGACTAAATCTTGGGGTATCACAATTAACCCACCCTAATTATGCTACGTCCTTATCGCGGTGTGATAATTGGTCCATCCCAGTATTACTACCAAGTGATGTAGAGGTGGCTCCCACTACACTCGCGCGATGTAGCACTTAGTCTCACATAGCACTTAGCTTCACATTTTTGGTAAATTAACTGCTCTGATACCATTTGACATGCCCCGGGCCCGTGAGCAGCGTTGGCCCAATGTAAGCCGTGGGACCCACTGAGTGCAACACGTTTGGCTCAAACCATTGCCAAAATTGACTAGCCAGTGTTGCACTTGACTCCTTGGACTTTATAACCCATTCAATCACTTAGTCAATATCCGATGTAGGACTAAATATTTGGGTATCACAATCACCCCGCCTTAAATATGGGACGTTCTCATCACATTATGACAATGATTCATCCCCAACTAAGTTGCATGGAAACAAGTATAGGTTCGGGCACAAGCTGCGGGTACGGATACGAGACACGACAAATTTGTGAAATGTAGGGTACGGGGACACAACTACTCTTATATATCGAAATTAATAATTTACATGAGATCATTATTATTTTTCAATTCATGTGCTATTTGAATTTAATTTCTATGGAAGTCTCTCTAACCATTATATCAAAACTCCGAAGTTATGTTAAAGCTTGAGGGTTATAGTTTTATATTCTAACAATTTCCTAGTATATTTTTAAGTTTATTTTATTATGTTGATTATTATTAATTGGAAACTGCTTGTTTTTTAACACTCAAAACACCCCTTTAAATCATAGCTTTTAACTTGGGTACAGGCTAGAACAACTGTATCCATGTCTAACGGGTTTCAAAAAACGGACATAAAGTGTAGGATATACGTCCAAGAATTGTATGACAATTATTTTAAATTAAAACATATATCGTATAATTTAGCACATGTCTGGGTCAATGTATGCATACATCCAAGGAATGTCCATGAATAAGTGTCGGATACGTGTCGAGTAAGGGTATGGCTTCATGATAGAAGTACCTGGGTGACATAGATCCCCAATAATAGTCCCACATCAAGTAATGATAGAGGCATTGAGTGGTTTAAATGTGTGCTCTTAGATTCAAGTTGCAACAGTTGCTAGCAATTTTTGGTAGGGGATCAAGCCAAAAAATGTGTTGCACTTAGTGGGTCCCGGCTTATATTGCGCCAACGGGCTCGTGGGCCCGGGATGTGACAGAAACAGTAATTAAGACTGGTTACTCAAAAAAAGAAAAAGACAATAATTAAGACTGAAACCACTAAAACTCCATTCTCTTAGTTTCACCAAACATAATTGAAGATAAATGGAGTATAATGAAATTCTAACAGATCATAGACCACTATATTCGACTGATTCTAGAAACAATGTAAATACAAAAACTGAAAATGGGTCTCTGTGTGCCTTAACTGAAGAATTAGGTAATTTGGTTCTTTTAAAGCAAAACTAGCATTGAGAAATGTATTTAATCTATTATTAAGATTTATCATAAAGTATGTCAAGCCAATAATCAAACTTACGAATTATTAAATTATACTATTGGGATCGGATCCTAAGCCTTAGGTGGAGGATATAGCATTCAACCACTTTACCTGCTGCCTCAGCTTCAGGATCAGGGTGACCCATCTGGTTACAACCCTGACTTATTCGAGTTGTCCATTCATGTATTTCCACCTGCCTTTATAGGTATTAGAAAACCAGAGATACATCACCCGGATTTGGTCACCAGATTTGGCATATAAATGCATTGTTGTTCTTATTGACAAAATAGGTAAGAGGGTTGTCACCAAATCAATAGCATGCAAGTTAGTGTTTGGTTCGGATGAATGTTTATGAACAAGGATCACATTCAGGTGAGCATTCATGAACTTCTATTCTTTTAAGTTTCTTAAAGATTTGCACATTAAACTTTCCATAATGCCTGGTATAATGCATGAATATGGACAGGTGGTATATATATAGTGCATAAAGTTATAAAAATTGTTTACCTGCATATGTCCCTACGTGTTATTTTATAGGGCTTAAAAATCATGATTTTCTCCTCCAAGAGGATATAGATGCATTTTTCTTCTATTTGCAAAGCAGGTAAGAGAGGGTTATCACTTATCACCATACAGTTCATTTATATTAGAAAATTGTTTAGATTAACATGCATAGATGTGTATATGTACGTGGATATTAATGTCATTGAGAGCCAGCAGATAACAAATCCCTAGAATTCATTTCACCAATAATTTATAGTTAAATCACATGTCTAGATGATCCACCAATATGGTGGCTGGACTCGTATCTGTTATGTCATTTCAACTAGTTTTTACTTTTTAGTTGGTTAATGCTTGCTCGTGAAATTGATGCCAGTATTGATGTTCTCAGTGCTCCCCTTCCTGCTTTTCCTTTGTTGCTCCCTCGTCTAAGGGTTTCAGCTTCTTGACCGACTGACAGCTAGAATTCGATTCAGCAAGGGGTTCATGCATGCCTAGTTAGGATGTTTTGTCTTCTTGTTGGTTGCAATAAGGCCTTTTTTAGCTGCTTGATCTGACAAGAAGTTGGTGATTTTGGTGCTGGGTTAGATGATCATTCCTCGAGATGCTTGGTATAGTCTTGGTGTGATAAATTCTTAGCTTATTTCTCTCTTAATACTCAGTATCTATCATGTGTTCATAGTTCACTGTTTTCAGCCTGCTGTGCCCAAATATGCCATTCATTCAAGCTATTTTGTTAATTTTCAACAACTTATTAGCATTATAAATAAGAAGATAGGTTACATTTTTCATATTCTAGCTTTTGTAGAGCCGCTTACTTTCTTTAATTCAGAATTTAAGGGGGAGAATTTAGTATTAGCAGATAATACTGTAGGTGCCCAAAGAAAGTTAACCGTAGCCTAGTCATGACCATATATATTCTTGTATAGTGGCACTGAACACAGTGGGACTAGAAAGTTGGCTCATATATTAATATACCATGAAAAATAATAAAAGAATAAACTAATTTGCTATACATATTTTCTCGGCAACACTATTAAATTTTCATTTTAAGCTACTGAGCACTCTGGAGGCAGGCCTTGAGGAAACCGCTTCTTGTCAGTGCAGTAATTGTAGATCATGTAATTCTCCTGCACCCATCTCATCCTCTCTCGTCTTGTTGAATCCAGCTCTTCATTCAACCAGGCATTGGTCGCTGAAGCACTTGCAGGTTTTGTTGAAGAACAAGTGGAGGTACCAGAGGACCAAACACATGCATTAGCATTGAAATTTCTGTATGATGCAGTAAATGGAGCTTTTGTCCAATCAGTCTTAACTAGTCCTCCCCTTGTAGCCCAGTCATCGGCATTCCAGAGGCTGGAGTAGATTCTCATGGGCTGGTTCTTTGGAAAGGCAACACCCCTTGATTCCAGATTCTTGAAGTCTCTGATTGGGATGCCATCAACTGAGAAACTGAAACAACCATACCAAAACAGTGAGCACTCGGATCTTGTTTTAGTTAATTGTAAAGAGATTCACAAGGAAATGAATGCCTGGAATATTTTAGATGACTTACATAATATGACTTGGGTTCCAGAGAATTGAGTAGGTGTGGAAGTCCTTGGTAGGGTCGAACCAGAGGTGGAACTGCTGCTCCCTGTTGCCCTTGCCTTGAGTGAATACATTAGTATGCAGTGTGTATGGGTCTCCACTGAGATTTCCGAGGAACTCGAAGTCAATCTCATCATGTGTAGGTCCTTGTGAAGAGCTGCAAACATACATGCAAGCGTGCAACATGGAAATTAGTTCTAAGCAATCTAGTTGGTTTATGTGATTGAGAATCCTATTAGTTGAGAACTTACATAGTAAGCTGTAACAGTGCCGGCCGAATTCCCCGCGACTAGCTTGAGCTGCATATCGATCTTGCCGAAAAGGTATTCATGCTTGGATTGGAAACCAGAGCCAGAGGTCTTGTCAAGGGACAGACTGAGGAGCTGTCCATTGTTGAGAATCCTACCCCGTCCATCGCCCCAAGTGATGTCGAAGTCATTGTTGAAGTTGGCAGCATAAGCAATGCCTATCAGAGAGCATGCTAATAGAGCAAACAAGATTGAGGCCATAGCAGAGACAAAACAGATTAGAGGTATGAAGAGAATGTATTAAGAACACTTGTGATAGGAGTGAGGAAAAAGAGGAGGAGATGCTGGTCTTCTTATAGCAGAGAATGATATGAAGACTGTTGTGGGATTAGGAAGCGTATTGGATGCTCCAAGTTGGAGGCTGGCAACAGACTTGAGACAGCTGTGGCAATTACTTAAGAGGATGCGGTCTTTCTACATCAAGTGGTTTTGTTTGGCCCATGGGCAGTAAAGTTGAGGTCAGATATCTTTATTGCCTATTTTTATATGCTTTTCTGTGTTGGCGTGTGATATCAAGCATGGATTAAATTCACCGACTCAGCTTAATAAATCACCAGGTACCCCAACTCTCTACACATGTTTTTATAAACTATTTTAGAAGGTTAAGGTTATCGGCATTCCTGATTATTTTTTAGAAGCTGGGGCTAGATGGGAATCTAGCCTAGCCATGTCAAACCCAATCCATGTTCATGCTCATAGTTTACACCCAGTGGTAGCTGGACCTATAGGGTGTGTTTAGCAACTTCACAAAACTTCTACAAGTTTGGTCCAATACCTTAATTTTAGTTTGGCAAAAGTTGAACCCAAATTGAACTAGTTCTTTGTAGTTCAAAATTTAGCCACCAAACTAGTTCAACTTTGAACCCACCATTATACGGTTCAACTTTGGCCTGGTTAAAATAAAATTAGTCTAGCCCAATTCTATTTTGAAGTTGTCAAACACGCTTAGGGAAATGCCTAACCCAGGTTAAACATGGAGCTGTGGTAGATTTTCAACTCAAATCCATAAGGCTGACTACTGGCTCAAATTCCAGTGTCTAAAAGTAGGGTTAAGTGATAATACAACCCCATGTACTATGATGGTATAGCCACCACATCTCCTAATTTATTTTATTTTCACTTGCACCCTTGAATCTCAAATAATGATACTCATGTTGGACGCATAACGAGCAAATTCATGGAGAAGTTAGAGTCAATTTTGATTAGGAAATATATTCAAAGTTAGAGTCAATTTAGATTAGGAAATATATTCAATGTTAGAGTCAAATTAGATTAGGAAACAAATTCAATTTTGATTCATGATTTGTTTCCTCTATTATAGGGAGTCATTTTAGGGTAGGATTTGATGCTTTCTATTTCTTTGTAATTCTAGTCTTATTAGGAGTCTTATTTATTTTTCTATTTAAGAAGACTCATGTAACCCCAATGAATAATATAACTTTTTATCAATTAAATTCCTCTTTAATATTTTCTTCGTGGATTCGAAGTTCTTCGTGGTTTCGGAGATCATTCTTTGTGGATTCAGAGAACACCCCTTGGTGGATTCCGAGGTTTATCACTTGCGCTGCGTTAGATACCTTCCCTTAATTTAAGTGCAATTTTCTTTTTTTCTTTTTTTCTTCTTTTTTTCCAGTCTAACTGGTAGCCAAAAAGGTAATTTATCGTCATGTGATTCTCAGATGACGTCTCAACCTAACTAGAGAAATAATATCGCCTAGGCTTCAGAGAGTATAAATGCTAATGAAATAGTTATGGGATATAACTTGTATACTTATGCATGTAATACCCCTACCTTTAGTCCCACATCGGTGGGAGTATGAGAGATTTGAGGCTTTATAAGGTAAAGCCTAGGAGCCAAGAGCAACAAGTGCTAGCACTTTTTAATACCGTCATAGTTTTGAGGTGTCTCTGCAATTAACTTAAAAAGAATGTTAGCTTCATGAACATACTCATCAGTTGGAAAGAGTCTCCTATATATCAGCAATTTTACTTGCATTCTTCTCTCTGAGATTTCAAAGTGCGGCCTCAATGAAATACTATTCAGTTGCTCAAGAATATGCCCGATTGAATCATGGCACACAATACCAACCCATTTTTTGTCTAAGTTAACGAGGTAAAAATTTTAAATTTCCCATTAATAGATGTAATTCTGATTTTAATTAGGGACCTATATGATTGTTATCTAGTACTTTCCTTCTGATTTTCTCTGTACTGGATTAAATTTATGCCGATGCAATCATAAGTCCCATTTGAATTTTTGATTTGGCTTGGGAACCTAACATGTCATTTTGGGAAATGGATTCACTACCTTAATTTGTTTGAATTTAACATGCTAATTTGGTACATTACACGTCAAATTAGAGGGTATGTAAGTGGGGTGGGTATGTGATTTTCATAAAGAAGAGTGTGGGTGGAGCAGGGGAATAGGGGATGGAGAGGAAGCATATAAGCAAGGGAATAGGGCAGTAGTCAAAGGGAATGGGAGATGTAGTGAACAGACGAGAGCCACACACAACAAAGTTTCATACATAACAATTTTTTTTTTGTCAGTTCCTACCAAAAATAACTGTCTCACCTTATTTATTTTAAGGGTAAATTACACTAAACCCCCAAGAACTTTTAGTGATTTGTAGTAAACGCCCAAAAATTTCTAAAATCGCCCCCAATAACTATTGGAATTGCAGAAAACCCCCAATAAGTTCCATGCTTTACAGATAACCAGTGACGGTGTAAGTCCATATTTTGCCTTGGCGACACATTTTAGATCCTAAATGTGGATTAGCGCCGTTATAGAGGTTATCTGCACAAATCGTAGACAAAGTAAAAGGTGTTAAGACTGTAAGTATAGATAAACCAACCTTCTTTCTTGGATTTTGAATGGATCGATGCTTACTTTAAATAGAGTCTGAGCATACAAGCCTTGCTAAAGAGATATGCATCAACTTATGCACCAGTTCGTAAACAACTAAAATGAATTAAAGGAAAGTGCTTGCTTGCACAATTCATATTGTGATCTAATATTAAGTCATTTATGGACCCACTTAAGATTTCTAATTGTCAACAGTATCTAGATGTGAAATCAGACTGAACTAACAATGTAAGTCATCTTTTTGTTGTTGCTGTTGTTGATGATGTTGGTTTTGCTGTGTTGTTGTTCGTTGTTGTCGAGGATGTCACTTTTTGCTTAAATTTTAATGCAGATTTTGAGTTTATGCACACTATGTGTAAATTGAAATTTCACTGGCTATTCAAAATCACCAACCAGAACGTTGTCTGCAGCACCATATGTCTGTTCATGTATTACATCATTGCATGCTTTGAGACTAAGAGAAATATGTATAAAATATAAATATAATATTATAAATAAATAAAAGAATCAACAAATTTACTATACATGATTTTTTCCCCCTTCTTTTACACTCCCAAATTTAAATTTTTAAGCTACAGAGCACTCGGGCGGCAGGCCTTGAGGGAACCTCTTTAAGTCGGTGCAATAGTTGTAGATCATGTAATTCTTCTGCACCCATCTCATCCTCTCTTGCCTTGTTGAATCCAACTCTTCATTCAACCATGCATTGCTTGGTGAAGCACTTGCAGATTTCTTTGAAGAACAGGTGGAGGTACCAGAGGACCAAACACAAGCATTGGCATTGAAGTTTCTATACGATGCAGTGAATGGAGCTTTAGTCCAATCAGTCTTAATTAGTCCTCCCCTTGTAGCCCAGTCATCGGCATTCCAGAGGCTAGAGTAGATTTTCATGGGCTGGTTCTTAGGAAAGGCGACTCCCCTTGATTCCATATTCTTGAAGTCTCTGATCGGGATGCCATCAACGGAGAAACTGAAACAGAAATTTTGAATCTGTTAGAATTTGAATGCTTATTATCTAACTATATACAGAAAAATGTATTGCTTGGTGCTTACATTATGTGTGATGGGTTCCAGAGGATGGAATAGGTGTGGAAATCCTTTGTGGGATCGAACCACAGATGAAACTGCTGCTCTCTGTTTCCTTTCCCTTGAGTGAACACGTTAGTGTGCAATGTATATGGATCTCCACTGAGATTTCCGAGGAATTCAAAGTCGATCTCATCATGGGTAGGCCCTTGTGATGAAAGCTGCACACATATATAACCATTAGTCCTATTTAAGCAATACAGTTTATCAATATTTGCAAATTGAGAATTCCATGACTTGATAACTTACATAATAAGCAGTGACAGTGCCAGCAGAATTTCCAGGGACTAGCTTCAGCTGCATATCAATCTTGCCAAAGAGATACTCGTGCTTAGATTCGAAGCCAGATCCCGAGGCCTTATCAAGAGATAGGCTAAGGAGCTGCCCGTTATTGATGATCTTTCCCCGGCCATCACCCCAAGTGATGTGGAAGTCATCGTTGAAGTTGCCAGCAGAAGCAATGCCTATCAAAGAGCATGCTAGTACAGCAAACAAGACAGATGCCATACTGAATTCAGTAGGGAAGAACTAACAGATTAGAGATACCGAGGAGTTGAAGAGAATGTATTAAGCACAATTGTGATAGGAGTGAGGAAAAGGGGAGGAGATGTTGGTCTTCTTATAGCAGAGCAGAGTATGAATGTTGTGGCTTTAGGAAGTATATTGGATGCTTCAAGTTGGAGGCTGGCAACAGTCTTATGACAGCTGTGGCGATTACTTAAGAAGACGCGGGTCTTTCTGCATCACGTGGTTTTGTTTGGTCCCTTGGCACTAAAGTTGAGCTCAGGTTTCTTTATTGCCTATTTTTATATGCTTTTCTGGCTTGCTTCTGATGTCAAGCATGGATTAGATTCACCGACTCAGCTTAATAAATCACCAGGTACCCCAGCTCTCTCCACATGTTTTTATAAACTATTTTAAAAGGTTAAGGTTATCGGCATTCTTGATTGTTTTTTGGAAGCTGGGGCTAGATGGGAATCTAGCCTAGCCCTGTCAAACGCAATCCATGCTCATGCTCATAGTTTACACCAGTATAAGCTGGACCTTTAGGGCGTGTTTACCAACTTCACAAGACTTCTTGTGGTACAAGTTTGATCCAATACCTTGTTTTTAGGTTGGCAAAAGCTAGACCCAAATTGAACTAGTTCTTTGTAGTTCAAAATTTAGCCACTAAACTAGTTCTTTTGTGAACCAACCATTATACGGTTCAGGTTTGGCCTGGTTAAAATAAAATTAGTCTAGTCCAATTCTATTTTGAAGTTGCCAAATACACTTACGGAAAGGCCTAACCCAGGTTAAACATGGAGCTGTTGTAGATTTTCAACTCAGAGACATGTAACTGTAAATCTCACTGTTAAAATCCATAAGGCTGACTACTGGCTCAAATTCCAGTGTCTAAAAGTAGGGTTAAATGATAATACAACCTCATGTACTATGATGGTATAGCCACCACATCTCCTAATTTATTATATTTTCACTTGCACCCTCGAACCTCAGATAATGATACCTTCCCTCAATTTAATGTGCATTTTTTTTAGCAGTTAGACAGGCAGCCAAAGGTATTTATCGTTGTGTGATTCTCAGATGACATCTCAACCAAACTAGAGAAATAATATCGTCTAGGTTTCAGAGAGTATAAATGCTAATGAAATAGTTTACGGGATATAAGTGGTTATACCCTCATAGTTTCGAGGTGTTTCTGCAATTAACTTTAAAAGAATGTTAGCTTCAAGAATGTACTCATCAGTTAGACTCTCCTGTGTGTCAGCAATTTTACTCGCATTCTCCTCTCTCTCAGATTTCAAAGTGCGACCTCAGTGAAATACTATTCAGTTGCTCAAGAATATGCCCAAGCAAAATCATTGAATCATGGCACACAATAGCAATCCATTTTTGTCTAAAATCATGAGTTCTAGTAAGTTAACGACCTAAAATTTTAAATTTCCCATAAATAGATGTAATTCTGATTTAACTAGGAACCTATTTAATTGTTTTCTAGTACTTTCCTCCTGATTTTGTATGCACTGGATTAAATTTATGCCAATGCAATCATAAGTCCCATTTGAATTTTTGATTTGGAATGGGAACCTTACATGTTATTTTGGGAAATGGATTTATTACCTTAATTTGTTTGAAATTAACGTGCTAATTTGGTATATTACACGTCAAATTAGAAGGCAAGTATATGGGGGTGCGTATGTGATTTTTCCATAAAGAAGAGTGTGTGTGGAGGAGGGGATGGACAGCAAGCATATAAGCAAGGTTTTTATTATTATAATTTTCACAAATAAAAATATTTCTGTTTTAGTTTTTACCAAGTCAGCTTAGTTATTTTAAGATTAAATTACACTAAACCCCAAGAACTTTCAGCAATTTGCAGTAAAGCCCCCAAAAACTTCTAAAATCGCACTGAACTCCCAATAACTACTGGAATTGCCGAAAACTCCCCAATAAGTTTCTGCACTTTACAGATAACACCTGTGACAGTGTAAGTCCATATTTTGCATTGGCAACACATTTTAAATCCTAAATGTGTATTAACGCCATTGTGGGGATTATCTGCACAAATCATAGACCAACTAAAGGTGTTAAAGACTGTAAGTATAGACAAACCAACCTTCTTCGTTGGATTTTGAATAGATCTACGGTTACTTTAAATAAAGTCTGAGCTAACGAGCCTTGCTAAAGAGATCTGAATCAACTTATGCACCAGTTCGTAAATAACTAAAATGAATTAAAGGAAAGTGATTCCTTGCACAGTTCATATTGTGATCTAATATTAAGTCATTTATGGACCCACTTAAGATTTCTAAATCGTCAACAGTATCTAGATGTGAAATCAGACTGAACTAACAATGTAAAAGTCATCTTTTTGTTGTTGTTGTTGTTCGTTGTTGTTCAGGATTTGTCACTTTTTGCTTAAATTCCCCATTTACTAATGCAGATTTTGAGTTTATGCACACGATGTGCAAAATTTGAAATTTCACTGGTTGCTCAAAATCACCAGCCAGGACGTTATCTACAGCACCATGTCTGTTCATGTATTATTGCGCTGCATGCTTTGAGACTTAGAGAAATATGTATAAAATATAAATATAATATTATAAATAAATAAAAGAATCAACTAATTACTATGCACGATTTTGTTTTCCTTCTTTTACACTCCTAAATTTAAATTTTTAAGCTACAGAGCACTCTGGCGGCAGGCCTTGAGGGAACCTCTTCAAGTCGGTGCAATAGTTGTAGATCATGTAATTCTTCTGAACCCATCTCATCCTCTCTTGCCTCGTTGAATCCAACTCTTCATTCAACCATGCATTGCTTGGTGAAGCACTTGCAGATTTCTTTGAAGAACAGGTGGAGGTACCAGAGGACCAAACACAAGCATTTGCATTGAAGTTTCTATACGATGCAGTGAACGGAGCTTTAGTCCAATCAGTCTTAATTAGTCCTCCCCTTGTAGCCCAGTCATCGGCATTCCAGAGGCTAGAGTAGATTTTCATGGGCTGGTTCTTAGGAAAGGCGACTCCCCTTGATTCCATATTCTTGAAGTCTCTGATCGGGATGCCATCAACCGAGAAACTGAAACAGAAATTTTGAATCTATGGTTAGAATTTGAATGCTTATTATCTAACTATACGCAGAAAAATTTATTGCTTAGTGCTTACATTATGTGTGATGGATTCCAGAGGATGGAATAGGTGTGGAAATCCTTTGTGGGATCGAACCACAGATGAAACTGCTGCTCTCTGTTTCCTTTCCCTTGAGTGAACACATTAGTGTGCAATGTATATGGATCTCCGCTGAGATTTCCGAGGAATTCAAAGTCGATCTCATCATGGGTAGGCCCTTGTGATGAAAGCTGCACACATACATAACCATTAGTCCTATTTAAGCAATACAGTTTATCAATATTTGCAAATTGAGAATTCCGTGAATTGATAACTTACGTAATAAGCAGTGACAGTGCCAGCAGAATTTCCAGGGACTAGCTTCAGCTGCATATCAATCTTGCCAAAGAGATACTCGTGCGTAGATTCGAAGCCCGAGCCCAAGGCCTTATCAAGAGATAGGCTGAGGAGCTGTCCGTTATTGATGATCTTTCCCCGGCCATCCCCAAGTGATGTGGAAGTCATCGTTAAAGTTGCCAGCAGAAGCAATGCCTATCAAAGAGCATGCTAGTATAGCAAACAAGACAGATGCCATACTGAATTCAGTAGGGAAGAACTGACAGATTAGAGATACTGAGGAGATGAAGAGAATGTATTAAGCACAATTGTGATAGGAGTGAGGAAAAGGGAGGAGATGCTGGTCTTCTTATAGCAGAGCAGAGTATGAATGTTGTGGCTTTAGGAAGTATATTGGATGCTTCAAGTTGGAGGCTGGCAACAGTCTTTTGACAGCTGTGGCGATTACTTAAGAAGACGCGGGTCTTTCTGCATCACGTGGTTTTGTTTGGTCCATTGGCACTAAAGTTGAGCTCAGGTTTCTTTATTGCCTATTTTTATATGCTTTTCTGGCTTGCTTCTGATGTCAAGCATGGATTAGATTCACCGACTCAGCTCAAATCACCAGGTACCATAAACTCTTGCCAGTTGCCACAAGTTTTATAAACTCATTTAAAAGGTTATAGCTTATTGTCATTCTTTATTGTTTTAAGTAATCTGGGGCTATATGGGAATCTAGCCTAACCCTGTCAAGCCCAATCCAGGCCCACACGTACACTTTACAACCAGTTCTAGCTGGACTTGTAGGGAAAGGCCTGACTCGGGTTAAACCATGCAGCTGTTGTAGATTTGTGATTCACAAAAATTCACTGTAAATCTCACTGTTAAATTCCATAAGGCAGACTACTAGCTCAAATTGCAGTGATTAAAGAAGGATTAAATGCTGATACAGCCCATGTACCGTGATGGTGTAGCCAACTACATTCCCTAATTTATTTTATTATCATTTACACCTCTGAACCACAGATGAAACTGCTGCTCTCTGTTTCCTTTCCTTGAGTGAACACATTAGTGTGCAATGTATATGGATCTCCGCTGAGATTTCCGAGGAATTCAAAGTCGATCTCATCATGGGTAGGCCCTTGTGATGAAAGCTGCACACATACATAACCATTAGTCCTATTTAAGCAATACAGTTTATCAATATTTGCAAATTGAGAATTCCGTGAATTGATAACCTACGTAATAAGCAGTGACAGTGCCAGCAGAATTTCCAGGGACTAGCTTCAGCTGCATATCAATCTTGCCAAAGAGATACTCGTGCGTAGATTCGAAGCCCGAGCCCAAGGCCTTATCAAGAGACAGGCTGAGGAGCTGTCCGTTATTGATGATCTTTCCCCGGCCATCCCCCCAAGTGATGTGGAAGTCATCGTTAAAGTTGCCAGCAGAAGCAATGCCTATCAAAGAGCATGTTAGTATAGCAAACAAGACAGATGCCATACTGAATTCAGTAGGGAAGAACTGACAGATTAGAGATACTGAGGAGATGAAGAGAATGTATTAAGCACAATTGTGATAGGAGTGAGGAAAAGGGAGGAGATGCTGGTCTTCTTATAGCAGACCAGAGTATGAATGTTGTGGCTTTAGGAAGTATATTGGATGCTTCAAGTTGGAGGCTGGCAACAGTCTTTTGACAGCTGTGGCGATTACTTAAGAAGACGCGGGTCTTTCTGCATCACGTGGTTTTGTTTGGTCCATTGGCACTAAAGTTGAGCTCAGGTTTCTTTATTGCCTATTTTTATATGCTTTTCTGGCTTGCTTCTGATGTCAAGCATGGATTAGATTCACCGACTCAGCTTAAATCACCAGGTACCATAAACTCTTGCCAGTTGCCACAAGTTTTATAAACTCATTTAAAAGGTTATAGCTTATTGTCATTCTTTATTGTTTTTAAGTAATCTGGGGCTATATGGGAATCTAGCCTAACCCTGTCAAGCCCAATCCAGGCCCACACGTACACTTTACAACCAGTTCTAGCTGGACTTGTAGGGAAAGGCCTGACTCGGGTTAAACCATGCAGCTGTTGTAGATTTGTGATTCACAAAAAATTCACTGTAAATCTCACTGTTAAATTCCATAAGGCAGACTACTAGCTCAAATTGCAGTGATTAAAGAAGGATTAAATGCTGATACAGCCCATGTACCGTGATGGTGTAGCCAACTACATTCCCTAATTTATTTTATTATCATTTACACCTCTGAACCACAGATGAAACTGCTGCTCTCTGTTTCCTTTCCTTGAGTGAACACATTAGTGTGCAATGTATATGGATCTCCGCTGAGATTTCCGAGGAATTCAAAGTCGATCTCATCATGGGTAGGCCCTTGTGATGAAAGCTGCACACATACATAACCATTAGTCCTATTTAAGCAATACAGTTTATCAATATTTGCAAATTGAGAATTCCGTGAATTGATAACCTACGTAATAAGCAGTGACAGTGCCAGCAGAATTTCCAGGGACTAGCTTCAGCTGCATATCAATCTTGCCAAAGAGATACTCGTGCGTAGATTCGAAGCCCGAGCCCAAGGCCTTATCAAGAGACAGGCTGAGGAGCTGTCCGTTATTGATGATCTTTCCCCGGCCATCCCCCCAAGTGATGTGGAAGTCATCGTTAAAGTTGCCAGCAGAAGCAATGCCTATCAAAGAGCATGTTAGTATAGCAAACAAGACAGATGCCATACTGAATTCAGTAGGGAAGAACTGACAGATTAGAGATACTGAGGAGATGAAGAGAATGTATTAAGCACAATTGTGATAGGAGTGAGGAAAAGGGGAGGAGATGCTGGTCTTCTTATAGCAGACCAGAGTATGAATGTTGTGGCTTTAGGAAGTATATTGGATGCTTCAAGTTGGAGGCTGGCAACAGTCTTTTGACAGCTGTGGCGATTACTTAAGAAGACGCGGGTCTTTCTGCATCACGTGGTTTTGTTTGGTCCATTGGCACTAAAGTTGAGCTCAGGTTTCTTTATTGCCTATTTTTATATGCTTTTCTGGCTTGCTTCTGATGTCAAGCATGGATTAGATTCACCGACTCAGCTTAAATCACCAGGTACCATAAACTCTTGCCAGTTGCCACAAGTTTTATAAACTCATTTAAAAGGTTATAGCTTATTGTCATTCTTTATTGTTTTTAAGTAATCTGGGGCTATATGGGAATCTAGCCTAACCCTGTCAAGCCCAATCCAGGCCCACACGTACACTTTACAACCAGTTCTAGCTGGACTTGTAGGGAAAGGCCTGACTCGGGTTAAACCATGCAGCTGTTGTAGATTTGTGATTCACAAAAATTCACTGTAAATCTCACTGTTAAATTCCATAAGGCAGACTACTAGCTCAAATTGCAGTGATTAAAGAAGGATTAAATGCTGATACAGCCCATGTACCGTGATGGTGTAGCCAACTACATTCCCTAATTTATTTTATTATCATTTACACCTCTGAACCACAGATGAAACTGCTGCTCTCTGTTTCCTTTCCTTGAGTGAACACATTAGTGTGCAATGTATATGGATCTCCGCTGAGATTTCCGAGGAATTCAAAGTCGATCTCATCATGGGTAGGCCCTTGTGATGAAAGCTGCACACATACATAACCATTAGTCCTATTTAAGCAATACAGTTTATCAATATTTGCAAATTGAGAATTCCGTGAATTGATAACCTACGTAATAAGCAGTGACAGTGCCAGCAGAATTTCCAGGGACTAGCTTCAGCTGCATATCAATCTTGCCAAAGAGATACTCGTGCGTAGATTCGAAGCCCGAGCCCAAGGCCTTATCAAGAGACAGGCTGAGGAGCTGTCCGTTATTGATGATCTTTCCCCGGCCATCCCCCCAAGTGATGTGGAAGTCATCGTTAAAGTTGCCAGCAGAAGCAATGCCTATCAAAGAGCATGTTAGTATAGCAAACAAGACAGATGCCATACTGAATTCAGTAGGGAAGAACTGACAGATTAGAGATACTGAGGAGATGAAGAGAATGTATTAAGCACAATTGTGATAGGAGTGAGGAAAAGGGAGGAGATGCTGGTCTTCTTATAGCAGACCAGAGTATGAATGTTGTGGCTTTAGGAAGTATATTGGATGCTTCAAGTTGGAGGCTGGCAACAGTCTTTTGACAGCTGTGGCAATTACTTAAGAAGACGCGGGTCTTTCTGCATCACGTGGTTTTGTTTGGTCCATTGGCACTAAAGTTGAGCTCAGGTTTCTTTATTGCCTATTTTTATATGCTTTTCTGGCTTGCTTCTGATGTCAAGCATGGATTAGATTCACCGACTCAGCTTAATAAATCACCAGGTACCCCAACTCTCTACACATGTTTTATGAACTATTTTAGAAGGTTAAGGTTATCGGCATTCCTGATTATTTTTAGAAGCTGGGGCTAGATGGGAATCTAGCCTAGCCATGTCAAACCCAATCCATGTTCATGCTCATAGTTTACACCCAGTGGTAGCTGGACCTATAGGGTGTGTTTAGCAACTTCACAAAACTTCTACAAGTTTGGTCCAATACCTTATTTTTAGTTTGGCAAAAGTTGAACCCAAATTGAACTAGTTCTTTGTAGTTCAAAATTTAGCCACCAAACTAGTTCAACTTTGAACCCACCATTATACGGTTCAACTTTGGCCTGGTTAAAATAAAATCTGAGCTAACGAGCCTTGCTAAAGAGATATGCATCAACTTATGCACCAGTTCGTAAACAACTAAAATGAATTAAAGGAAAGTGCTTGCTTGCACAATTCATATTGTGATCTAATATTAAGTCATTTATGGACCCACTTAAGATTTCTAATTGTCAACAGTATCTAGATGTGAAATCAGACTGAACTAACAATGTAAGTCATCTTTTTGTTGTTGCTGTTGTTGATGATGTTGGTTTTGCTGTGTTATTGTTCGTTGTTGTCGAGGATGTCACTTTTTGCTTAAATTTTAATGCAGATTTTGAGTTTATGCACACTATGTGTAAATTGAAATTTCACTGGTTAATCAAAATCACCAACCAGAACGTTGTCTGCAGCACCATATGTCTGTTCATATATTACATCATTGCCTGCTTTGAGACTAAGAGAAATATGTATAAAATATAAATATAATATTATAAATAAATAAAAGAATCAACAAATTTACTATACATGATTTTTTTCCCCTTCTTTTACACTCCCAAATTTAAATTTTTAAGCTACAGAGCACTCTGGCGGCAGGCCTTGAGGGAACCTCTTTAAGTCGGTGCAATAGTTGTAGATCATGTAATTCTTCTGCACCCATCTCATCCTCTCTTGCCTTGTTGAATCCAACTCTTCATTCAACCATGCATTGCTTGGTGAAGCACTTGCAGATTTCTTTGAAGAACAGGTCGAGGTACCAGAGGACCAAACACAAGCATTGGCATTGAAGTTTCTATACGATGCAGTGAATGGAGCTTTAGTCCAATCAGTCTTAATTAGTCCTCCCCTTGTAGCCCAATCATCAGCATTCCAGAGGCTAGAGTAGATTTTCATGGGCTGGTTCTTAGGAAAGGCGACTCCCCTTGATTCCATATTCTTGAAGTCTCTGATCGGGATGCCATCAACCGAGAATCTGAAATAGAAATTTTGATCAATGGTGAGAATTTGATTTTTATATTATCTTACTATGTACTGAAGAATTGTAGTGCTTAGTGCTCACATTATGTGTGATGGATTCCAGAGGATGGAATAGGTGTGGAAATCCTTTGTGGGATCGAACCACAGATGAAACTGCTGCTCTCTGTTTCCTTTCCCTTGAGTGAACACGTTAGTGTGCAATGTATATGGATCTCCACTGAGATTTCCGAGGAATTCAAAGTCGATCTCATCATGGGTAGGCCCTTGTGATGAAAGCTGCACACATATATAACCATTAGTCCTATTTAAGCAATACAGTTTATCAATATTTGCAAATTGAGAATTCCATGACTTGATAACTTACATAATAAGCAGTGACAGTGCCAGCAGAATTTCCAGGGACTAGCTTCAGCTGCATATCAATCTTGCCAAAGAGATACTCGTGCTTATCTTCGAAGCCAGATCCCGAGGCCTTATCAAGAGATAGGCTAAGGAGCTGCCCGTTATTGATGATCTTTCCCCGGCCATCACCCCAAGTGATGTGGAAGTCATCGTTAAAGTTACCAGCAGAAGCAATGCCTATCAAAGAGCATGCTAGTATAGCAAACAAGACAGATGCCATACTGAATTCAGTAGGGAAGAACTAACAGATTAGAGATACTGAGGAGATGAAGAGAATGTATTAAGCACAATTGTGATAGGAGTGAGGAAAAGGGGAGGAGATGTTGGTCTTCTTATAGCAGAGCAGAGTATGAATGTTGTGGCTTTAGGAAGTACATTGGATGCTTCAAGTTGGAGGCTGGCAATAGTCTTATGACAGCTGTGGCGATTACTTAAGAAGACGCGGGTCTTTCTGCATCACGTGGTTTTGTTTGGTCCCTTGGCACTACAGTTGAGCTCAGGTTTCTTTATTGCCTATTTTTATATGCTTTTCTGGCTTGCTTCTGATTTCAAGCATGGATTAGATTCACCGACTCAGCTTAATAAATCACCAGGTACCCCAGCTCTCTCCACATGTTTTTATAAACTATTTTAAAAGGTTAAGGTTATCGGCATTCTTGATTGTTTTTTAGAAGCTGGGGCTAGATGGGAATCTAGCCTAGCCCTGTCAAACGCAATCCATGCTCATGCTCATAGTTTACACCAGTGCAAGCTGGACCTTTAGGGCGTGTTTACCAACTTCACAAAACTTCTTGTGGTACAAGTTTGATCCAATACCTTGTTTTTAGGTTGGCAAAAGCTAGACCCGAATTGAACTAGTTCTTTGTAGTTCAAAATTTAGCCACTAAACTAGTTCTTTTGTGAACCAACCATTATACGGTTCAGGTTTGGCCTGGTTAAAATAAAATTAGTCTAGTCCAATTCTATTTTGAAGTTGCCAAACACACTTACGGAAAGGCCTAACCCAGGTTAAACATGGAGCTGTTGTAGATTTTCAACTCGTAGACATGTAACTGTAAATCTCACTGTTAAAATCCATAAGGCTGACTACTGGCTCAAATTCCAGTGTCTAAAAGTAGGGTTAAATGATAATACAACCTCATGTACTATGATGGTATAGCCACCACATCTCCTAATTTATTATATTTTCACTTGCACCCTCGAACCTCAGATAATGATACCTTCCCTCAATTTAATGTGCATTTTTTTTAGCAGTTAGACAGGCAGCCAAAGGTATTTATCGTAGTGTGATTCTCAGATGACATCTCAACCAAACTAGAGAAATAATATCGTCTAGGTTTCAGAGAGTATAAATGCTAATGAAATAGTTTACGGGATATAAGTGGTTATACCCTCATAGTTTGAGGTGTTTCTGCAATTAACTTTAAAAGAATGTTAGCTTCAAGAATGTACTCATCAGTTAGACTCTCCTGTGTGTCAGCAATTTTACTCGCATTCTCCTCTCTCAGATTTCAAAGTCGACCTCAGTGAAATACTATTCAGTTGCTCAAGAATATGCCCAAGCAAAATCATTGAATCATGGCACACAATAGCAATCCATTTTTGTCTAAAATCATGAGTTCTAGTAAGTTAACGACCTATTTTAAATTTCCCATAAATAGATGTAATTCTGATTTAACTAGGAACCTATATAATTGTTTTCTAGTACTTTCCTCCTGATTTTGTATGCACTGGATTAAATTTATGCCAATGCAATCATAAGTCCCATTTGAATTTTTGATTTGGAATGGGAACCTTACATGTTATTTTGGGAAATGGATTTATTACCTTAATTTGTTTGAATTTAACATGCTAATTTGGTACATTACACGTCAAATTAGAGGGCATGTATATGGGGGTGCGTATGTGATTTTTCATAAAGAAGAGTGTGTGTGGAGGAGGGATGGACAGCAAGCATATAAGCAAGGTTTTTTATTATTATAATTTTCACAAATAAAAATATTTCTGTTTTAGTTTTTACCAAGTCAGCTTAGTTATTTTAAGATTAAATTACACTAAACCCCAAGAACTTTCAGCAATTTGCAGTAAAGCCCCAAAACTTCTAAAATCGCACTGAACTCCCAATAACTACTGGAATTGCCGAAAACTCCCCAATAAGTTTCTGCACTTTACAGATAACACCTGTGACAGTGTAAGTCCATATTTTGCATTGGCAACACATTTTAAATCCTAAATGTGTATTAACGCCATTGTGGGGATTATCTGCACAAATCATAGACCAACTAAAAGGTGTTAAAGACTGTAAGTATAGACAAACCAACCTTCTTCGTTGGATTTTGAATAGATCTACGGTTACTTTAAATAAAGTCTGAGCTAACGAGCCTTGCTAAAGAGATCTGAATCAACTTATGCACCAGTTCGTAAATAACTAAAATGAAATAAAGGAAAGTGATTCCTTGGACAGTTCATATTGTGATCTAATATTAAGTCATTTATGGACCCACTTAAGATTTCTAAATCGTCAACAGTATCTAGATGTGAAATCAGACTGAACTAACAATGTAAAAGTCATCTTTTTGTTGTTGTTGTTGTTCGTTGTTGTTGAGGATTTGTCACTTTTTGCTTAAATTCCCCATTTACTAATGCAGATTTTGAGTTTATGCACACGATGTGCAAAATTTGAAATTTCACTGGTTGCTCAAAATCACCAGCCAGGACGTTATCTACAGCACCATGTCTGTTCATGTATTACATCATTGCATGCTTTGAGACTTAGAGAAATATGTATAAAATATAAATATAATATTATAAATAAATAAAAGAATCAACTAATTACTATGCACGATTTTGTTTTCCTTCTTTTACACTCCCAAATTTAAATTTTTAAGCTACAGAGCACTCTGGCGGCAGGCCTTGAGGGAACCTCTTTAAGTCGGTGCAATAGTTGTAGATCATGTAATTCTTCTGCACCCATCTCATCCTCTCTTGCCTTGTTGAATCCAACTCTTCATTCAACCATGCATTGCTTGGTGAAGCACTTGCAGATTTCTTTGAAGAACAGGTGGAGGTACCAGAGGACCAAACACAAGCATTGGCATTGAAGTTTCTATACGATGCAGTGAATGGAGCTTTAGGGCGTGTTTACCAACTTCACAAGACTTCTTGTGGTACAAGTTTGATCCAATACCTTGTTTTTAGGTTGGCAAAAGCTAGACCCAAATTGAACTAGTTCTTTGTAGTTCAAAATTTAGCCACTAAACTAGTTCTTTTGTGAACCAACCATTATACGGTTCAGGTTTGGCCTGGTTAAAATAAAATTAGTCTAGTCCAATTCTATTTTGAAGTTGCCAAATACACTTACGGAAAGGCCTAACCCAGGTTAAACATGGAGCTGTTGTAGATTTTCAACTCAGAGACATGTAACTGTAAATCTCACTGTTAAAATCCATAAGGCTGACTACTGGCTCAAATTCCAGTGTCTAAAAGTAGGGTTAAATGATAATACAACCTCATGTACTATGATGGTATAGCCACCACATCTCCTAATTTATTATATTTTCACTTGCACCCTCGAACCTCAGATAATGATACCTTCCCTCAATTTAATGTGCATTTTTTTTAGCAGTTAGACAGGCAGCCAAAGGTATTTATCGTAGTGTGATTCTCAGATGACATCTCAACCAAACTAGAGAAATAATATCGTCTAGGTTTCAGAGAGTATAAATGCTAATGAAATAGTTTACGGGATATAAGTGGTTATACCCTCATAGTTTGAGGTGTTTCTGCAATTAACTTTAAAAGAATGTTAGCTTCAAGAATGTACTCATCAGTTAGACTCTCCTGTGTGTCAGCAATTTTACTCGCATTCTCCTCTCTCTCAGATTTCAAAGTGCGACCTCAGTGAAATACTATTCAGTTGCTCAAGAATATGCCCAAGCAAAATCATTGAATCATGGCACACAATAGCAATCCATTTTTTGTCTAAAATCATGAGTTCTAGTAAGTTAACGACCTAAAAATTTTAAATTTCCCATAAATAGATGTAATTCTGATTTAACTAGGAACCTATATAATTGTTTTCTAGTACTTTCCTCCTGATTTTGTATGCACTGGATTAAATTTATGCCAATGCAATCATAAGTCCCATTTGAATTTTTGATTTGGAATGGGAACCTTACATGTTATTTTGGGAAATGGATTTATTACCTTAATTTGTTTGAAATTAACGTGCTAATTTGGTATATTACACGTCAAATTAGAAGGCAAGTATGTGGGGGTGCGTATGTGATTTTTCCATAAAGAAGAGTGTGTGTGGAGGAGGGGATGGACAGCAAGCATATAAGCAAGGTTTTTTTTATTATTATAATTTTCACAAATAAAAATATTTCTGTTTTAGTTTTTACCAAGTCAGCTTAGTTATTTTAAGATTAAATTACACTAAACCCCAAGAACTTTCAGCAATTTGCAGTAAAGCCCCCAAAAACTTCTAAAATCGCACTGAACTCCCAATAACTACTGGAATTGCCGAAAACTCCCCAATAAGTTTCTGCACTTTACAGATAACACCTGTGACAGTGTAAGTCCATATTTTGCATTGGCAACACATTTTAAATCCTAAATGTGTATTAACGCCATTGTGGGGATTATCTGCACAAATCATAGACCAACTAGAAGGTGTTAAAGACTGTAAGTTTAGACAAACCAACCTTCTTCGTTGGATTTTGAATAGATCTACGGTTACTTTAAATAAAGTCTGAGCTAACGAGCCTTGCTAAAGAGATCTGAATCAACTTATGCACCAGTTCGTAAATAACTAAAATGAATTAAAGGAAAGTGATTCCTTGCACAGTTCATATTGTGATCTAATATTAAGTCATTTATGGACCCACTTAAGATTTCTAAATCGTCAACAGTATCTAGATGTGAAATCAGACTGAACTAACAATGTAAAAGTCATCTTTTTGTTGTTGTTGTTGTTCGTTGTTGTTGAGGATTTGTCACTTTTTGCTTAAATTCCCCATTTACTAATGCAGATTTTGAGTTTATGCACACGATGTGCAAAATTTGAAATTTCACTGGTTGCTCAAAATCACCGGCCAGGACGTTATCTACAGCACCATGTCTGTTCATGTATTATTGCACTGCATGCTTTGAGACTTAGAGAAATATGTATAAAATATAAATATAATATTATAAATAAATAAAAGAATCAACTAATTACTATGCACGATTTTGTTTTCCTTCTTTTACACTCCTAAATTTAAAATTTTAAGCTACAGAGCACTCTGGCGGCAGGCCTTGAGGGAACCTCTTCAAGTCGGTGCAATAGTTGTAGATCATGTAATTCTTCTGTACCCATCTCATCCTCTCTTGCCTTGTTGAATCCAACTCTTCATTCAACCATGCATTGCTTGGTGAAGCACTTGCAGATTTCTTTGAAGAACAGGTGGAGGTACCAGAGGACCAAACACAAGCATTGGCATTGAAGTTTCTATCTGATGCAGTGAACGGAGCTTTAGTCCAATCAGTCTTAATTAGTCCTCCCCTTGTAGCCCAGTCATCGGCATTCCAGAGGCTAGAGTAGATTTTCATGGGCTGGTTCTTAGGAAAGGCGACTCCCCTTGATTCCATATTCTTGAAGTCTCTGATCGGGATGCCATCAACCGAGAAACTGAAACAGAAATTTTGAATCTATGGTTAGAATTTGAATGCTTATTATCTAACTATACGCAGAAAAATGTATTGCTTAGTGCTTACATTATGTGTGATGGATTCCAGAGGATGGAATAGGTGTGGAAATCCTTTGTGGGATCGAACCACAGATGAAACTGCTGCTCTCTGTTTCCTTTCCCTTGAGTGAACACATTAGTGTGCAATGTATATGGATCTCCGCTGAGATTTCCGAGGAATTCAAAGTCGATCTCATCATGGGTAGGCCCTTGTGATGAAAGCTGCACACATATATAACCATTAGTCCTATTTAAGCAATACAGTTTATCAATATTTGCAAATTGAGAATTCCGTGAATTGATAACCTACGTAATAAGCAGTGACAGTGCCAGCAGAATTTCCAGGGACTAGCTTCAGCTGCATATCAATCTTGCCAAAGAGATACTCGTGCGTAGATTCGAAGCCCGAGCCCGAGGCCTTATCAAGAGACAGGCTCAGGAGCTGTCCGTTATTGATGATCTTTCCCCGGCCATCCCCCCAAGTGATGTGGAAGTCATCGTTAAAGTTGCCAGCAGAAGCAATGCCTATCAAAGAGCATGCTAGTATAGCAAACAAGACAGATGCCATACTGAATTCAGTAGGGAAGAACTGACAGATTAGAGATACTGAGGAGTTGAAGAGAATGTATTAAGCACAATTGTGATAGGAGTGAGGAAAAGGGGAGGAGATGCTGGTCTTCTTATAGCAGAGCAGAGTATGAATGTTGTGGCTTTAGGAAGTATATTGGATGCTTCAAGCTGGAGGCTGGCAACAGTCTTTTGACAGCTGTGGCAATTACTTAAGAAGACGCGGGTCTTTCTGCATCACGTGGTTTTGTTTGGTCCATTGGCACTAAAGTTGAGCTCAGGTTTCTTTATTGCCTATTTTTATATGCTTTTCTGGCTTGCTTCTGATGTCAAGCATGGATTAGATTCACCGACTCAGCTCAAATCACCAGGTACCATAAACTCTTGCCAGTTGCCACAAGTTTAATAAACTCATTTAAAAGGTTATAGCTTATTGTCATTCTTTATTGTTTTAAGTAATCTGGGGCTATATGGGAATCTAGCCTAACCCTGTCAAGCCCAATCCAGGCCCACACGTACACTTTACAACCAGTTCTAGCTGGACTTGTAGGGAAAGGCCTGACTCGGGTTAAACCATGCAGCTGTTGTAGATTTGTGATTCACAAAAATTCACTGTAAATCTCACTGTTAAATTCCATAAGGCAGACTACTAGCTCAAATTGCAGTGATTAAAGAAGGATTAAATGCTGATACAGCCCATGTACCGTGATGGTGTAGCCAACTACATTCCCTAATTTATTTTATTATCATTTACACCTCTGAACCACAGATGAAACTGCTGCTCTCTGTTTCCTTTCCTTGAGTGAACACATTAGTGTGCAATGTATATGGATCTCCGCTGAGATTTCGAGGAATTCAAAGTCGATCTCATCATGGGTAGGTCCTTGTGATGAAAGCTGCAAGCATACATAACCATTAGTCCTATTTAAGCAATACAGTTTATCAATATTTGCAAATTGAGAATTCCGTGAATTGATAACCTACGTAATAAGCAGTGACAGTGCCAGCAGAATTTCCAGGGACTAGCTTGAGCTGCATATCAATCTTGCCAAAGAGATACTCGTGCGTAGATTCGAAGCCAGAGCCCGAGGCCTTATCAAGAGACAGGCTCAGGAGCTCAGGAGCTGTCCGTTATTGATGATCTTTCCCCGGCCATCCCCAAGTGATGTGGAAGTCATCGTTAAAGTTGCCAGCAGAAGCAATGCCTATCAAAGAGCATGCTAGTATAGCAAACAAGACAGATGCCATACTGAATTCAGTAGGGAAGAACTGACAGATTAGAGATACTGAGGAGTTGAAGAGAATGTATTAAGCACAATTGTGATAGGAGTGAGGAAAAGGGGAGGAGATGCTGGTCTTCTTATAGCAGAGCAGAGTATGAATGTTGTGGCTTTAGGAAGTATATTGGATGCTTCAAGCTGGAGGCTGGCAACAGTCTTTTGACAGCTGTGGCAATTACTTAAGAAGACGCGGGTCTTTCTGCATCACGTGGTTTTGTTTGGTCCATTGGCACTAAAGTTGAGCTCAGGTTTCTTTATTGCCTATTTTTATATGCTTTTCTGGCTTGCTTCTGATGTCAAGCATGGATTAGATTCACCGACTCAGCTCAAATCACCAGGTACCATAAACTCTTGCCAGTTGCCACAAGTTTAATAAACTCATTTAAAAGGTTATAGCTTATTGTCATTCTTTATTGTTTTTAAGTAATCTGGGGCTATATGGGAATCTAGCCTAACCCTGTCAAGCCCAATCCAGGCCCACACGTACACTTTACAACCAGTTCTAGCTGGACTTGTAGGGAAAGGCCTGACTCGGGTTAAACCATGCAGCTGTTGTAGATTTGTGATTCACAAAAATTCACTGTAAATCTCACTGTTAAATTCCATAAGGCAGACTACTAGCTCAAATTGCAGTGATTAAAGAAGGATTAAATGCTGATACAGCCCATGTACCGTGATGGTGTAGCCAACTACATTCCCTAATTTATTTTATTATCATTTACACCTCTGAACCACAGATGAAACTGCTGCTCTCTGTTTCCTTTCCCTTGAGTGAACACATTAGTGTGCAATGTATATGGATCTCCGCTGAGATTTCGAGGAATTCAAAGTCGATCTCATCATGGGTAGGCCCTTGTGATGAAAGCTGCACACATACATAACCATTAGTCCTATTTAAGCAATACAGTTTATCAATATTTGCAAATTGAGAATTCCGTGAATTGATAACCTACGTAATAAGCAGTGACAGTGCCAGCAGAATTTCCAGGGACTAGCTTGAGCTGCATATCAATCTTGCCAAAGAGATACTCGTGCGTAGATTCGAAGCCAGAGCCCGAGGCCTTATCAAGAGACAGGCTCAGGAGCTGTCCGTTATTGATGATCTTTCCCCGGCCATCCCCAAGTGATGTGGAAGTCATCGTTAAAGTTGCCAGCAGAAGCAATGCCTATCAAAGAGCATGCTAGTATAGCAAACAAGACAGATGCCATACTGAATTCAGTAGGGAAGAACTGACAGATTAGAGATACTGAGGAGTTGAAGAGAATGTATTAAGCACAATTGTGATAGGAGTGAGGAAAAGGGGAGGAGATGCTGGTCTTCTTATAGCAGACCAGAGTATGAATGTTGTGGCTTTAGGAAGTATATTGGATGCTTCAAGCTGGAGGCTGGCAACAGTCTTTTGACAGCTGTGGCGATTACTTAAGAAGACGCGGGTCTTTCTGCATCACGTGGTTTTGTTTGGTCCATTGGCACTAAAGTTGAGCTCAGGTTTCTTTATTGCCTATTTTTATATGCTTTTCTGGCTTGCTTCTGATGTCAAGCATGGATTAGATTCACCGACTCAGCTCAAATCACCAGGTACCATAAACTCTTGCCAGTTGCCACAAGTTTAATAAACTCATTTAAAAGGTTATAGCTTATTGTCATTCTTTATTGTTTTAAGTAATCTGGGGCTATATGGGAATCTAGCCTAACCCTGTCAAGCCCAATCCAGGCCCACACGTACACTTTACAACCAGTTCTAGCTGGACTTGTAGGGAAAGGCCTGACTCGGGTTAAACCATGCAGCTGTTGTAGATTTGTGATTCACAAAAATTCACTGTAAATCTCACTGTTAAATTCCATAAGGCAGACTACTAGCTCAAATTGCAGTGATTAAAGAAGGATTAAATGCTGATACAGCCCATGTACCGTGATGGTGTAGCCAACTACATTCCCTAATTTATTTTATTATCATTTACACCTCTGAACCACAGATGAAACTGCTGCTCTCTGTTTCCTTTCCCTTGAGTGAACACATTAGTGTGCAATGTATATGGATCTCCGCTGAGATTTCCAAGGAACTCGAAGTCGATCTCATCATGGGTAGGCCCTTGTGATGAAAGCTGCACACATACATAACCATTAGTCCTATTTAAGCAATACAGTTTATCAATATTTGCAAATTGAGAATTCCGTGAATTGATAACCTACGTAATAAGCAGTGACAGTGCCAGCAGAATTTCCAGGGACTAGCTTGAGCTGCATATCAATCTTGCCAAAGAGATACTCGTGCGTAGATTCGAAGCCAGAGCCCGAGGCCTTATCAAGAGACAGGCTGAGGAGCTGTCCGTTGTTGATTATTTTCCCCGGCCATCCCCAAGTGATGTGGAAGTCATCGTTAAAGTTGCCAGCAGAAGCAATGCCTATCAAAGAGCATGTTAGTATAGCAAACAAGACAGATGCCATACTGAATTCAGTAGGGAAGAACTGACAGATTAGAGATACTGAGGAGTTGAAGAGAATGTATTAAGCACAATTGTGATAGGAGTGAGGAAAAGGGGAGGAGATGCTGGTCTTCTTATAGCAGACCAGAGTATGAATGTTGTGGCTTTAGGAAGTATATTGGATGCTTCAAGTTGGAGGCTGGCAACAGTCTTTTGACAGCTGTGGCAATTACTTAAGAAGACGCGGGTCTTTCTGCATCACGTGGTTTTGTTTGGTCCATTGGCACTAAAGTTGAGCTCAGGTTTCTTTATTGCCTATTTTTATATGCTTTTCTGGCTTGCTTCTGATGTCAAGCATGGATTAGATTCACCGACTCAGCTTAAATCACCAGGTACCATAAACTCTTGCCAGTTGCCACAAGTTTTATAAACTCATTTAAAAGGTTATAGCTTATTGTCATTCTTTATTGTTTTAAGTAATCTGGGGCTATATGGGAATCTAGCCTAACCCTGTCAAGCCCAATCCAGGCCCACACGTACACTTTACAACCAGTTCTAGCTGGACTTGTAGGGAAAGGCCTGACTCGGGTTAAACCATGCAGCTGTTGTAGATTTGTGATTCACAAAAATTCACTGTAAATCTCACTGTTAAATTCCATAAGGCAGACTACTAGCTCAAATTGCAGTGATTAAAGAAGGATTTGTAGCTTCAGGAACATGCCCAGTCACTTAGAAAGCTTATCCTGTATATCATCAATTTTACTTGCATTCACCTCTCTCTCTCTCTCTCTCTCTCTCTCTCTCTCTCTCTCTCTCTCAGGTTTCAAAGTGTAACTTCAGTGAAATACTATCAGTTGCTCAAGAATATGCCCAAATGAAATCTTTGAATCTCAGCACACAATACTGATCCATTTTTGGTGTAACATCACAAATTCTAGTAAGTTAACAAGCTGTCAAACTTTAAATTTACCGTAAATAGATATAAACCCTATTTAACTGGGAACTTATTATTGTTTTCTAGTATTTTTCTCCTGCTTTTGTTTGTAGTGGATTAAATCTTGATGTGGATGCAATACGTAAGTCCCATTTGAATTTTTGATTTGGCAATGGGAACCTCACATACATGTCCTTTGTGAAAACGGATTTCACACAATTTATACGATAATTTATATGTCAAATTAGAGGGCATTTAAGTGAAGAAGTGTGTGATTTTCGTAAAGAAGCGTGTGGGTGGAGAAGGAAGGATAGCGAGTAGATAATGAAGCGAGAGATATAGTGAATAGATGAGAGCCAGTGCTAAACCAATTTTCATACATAAATAATATTCTTGCGAATTTCTACCAAAATTAACTGTGTTTATTTATAACTAGGATGAATTTGACATATGAGCACAAATCGTATACAAATTTAAGGTGTTAAGACTGTCTATAAGTACAGATAAACCAACCTTCATTGTTGGATTTTGAGTAGATCAATGCTTAATTTGGATAAGAGTCTGAGTTAACCACCTTGCTAAGGCGATTAAGGATCGACCTTTTTCACCCTGAATCACTTCACACTTACCACGCACGGGTTTGTAGACAATCAAATAAATTAAAAGAAAGTGACTGCTCGTAAAAACCATATTTTGTTCTCATATTTGGTCAGTTATGAATATCCACTTAGATTCCAATCTGTAGGGATATCGGGAGTGAAATCTGTATTGGCATTACAATATTGAGTTAGAATCTGGTGATATCAGTCATCTGCTAGCTTTGAGAGTTTATCCTTTTAGTTGTGTTTTAATGCAGATATGTCTACAACATACACTTAATCATACAAGAGTATATGCACAGGATATAATAGAAGTTTCATTTATTTCTTATAAACACCAAACAAAGCCTAGTCTGAACCACCAAATTTCATGTAGTACACCAGCGCACTCAATGGGACTAAAAGTATCATATTATGTAAAAATAGATAAACAAATAAAAGAAACAAGTAATTTGCTATACATGTTTTTATCTTTTCAACTCCCTTTTTTTTCTTTAACCTACAGAGCACTCTGGGGGCAGGCCCTGGGGAAATCTCTTCAAGTCAGTGCAATAGTTGTAGATCATGTAATTCTTCTGGACCCATCTCATCCTCTCTTGCCTTGTCGAATCCAGCTCTTCATTCAACCACGCATTGCTTACTGAAGCACTAGTAGATTTCTTTGAAGAACAAGTGGAGGTGCCAGCAGACCAAACACAAGCATTGGCGTTGAAATTTCTATATGATGCCGTGAATGGAGCTTTCGTCCAATCAGTCTTAACTAATCCTCCCCTTGTAGCCCAATCATCGGCATTCCAGAGGCTGGAGTAGATTTTCATTGGCTGGTTCTTTGGAAAGGCAGCACCCATTGATTCCATATTCTTGTAGTCTCTGATCGGGATGCCATCAACCGAGAATCTGAAATAGAAATTTTGGATCAATGGTGAGAATTTGATTTTTATATTATCTTACTATGTACTGAAGAATTGTAGTGCTTAGTGCTCACATTATGTGTGATGGGTTCCAGAGGATGGAATAGGTGTGGAAATCCTTTGTGGGATCGAACCACAGATGAAATTGCTGCTCTCTGTTTCCTTTTCCTTGAGTGAACACATTGGTGTGCAATGTGTACGGATCTCCGCTGAGATTTCCAAGGAACTCGAAGTCGATCTCATCATGAGTAGGCCCTGTGATGAAAGCTGCAAGCATATATATAACCATTAGCCTATAAGTAAGCAATGCAATTGATCTATATCTGTAAAGTTGAAACTTCTATGGGTTGAGAAATTAACTCACATAGTAAGCAGTAACAGTGCCAGCAGAATTTCCAGGGACTAGCTTTAGCTGCATATCAATCTTGCCAAATAGATACTCATGCTTAGATTCGAAGCCAGAGCCCGAGGCCTTATCGAGAGACAGGCTGAGGAGCTGTCCATTGTTGAGAATTTTCCCCCGGCCATCGCCCCAAGTGATTTTGAAGTCATCGTTGAAGTTACTAGCAGAGGCAATGCCTAGCAAAGAGAATGCCAGTAGAGTAAACAGCAATGATGCCATTTTTATCTTGGAGTTATCACCAAAGAGAATGTATGAGAAAGATTTGATTATGGAAGTGAGGTTGAGAAGAAGAGAAGCAAGCTGGTCCTTTTATAGCTATGCAGGCTTGGAGAAAGTTTAAGTGTAGGAAGCGTACAGGATGCTTCACTTCAGTTTAGGCTGGCAGTAGGCTTGATACAGCTATTTCAGATATAACGCGGAGGCGGTTTATCTTAAATTGGGGGAGAGCTAGTAATAGTAAAGTGGAGGGGCACGGTTTCTTGATGGCCAGCTTGCTTCAGTTGTGGGAAGTGGGGTTTCACTTTTGTAACTTTTGCGCGTTGTGATCGCCGACTGCCGCTTTTTACATGGTCCCCGAGATCGCACAAATAGTAATGTAAAGTGCAGAGCTGTTGATGGGCCGGAATTATTGGCTTGTCCTGCTTGATATTTTAAACTGGCCCTGAAACTTTGAAGTTTCTTATGTTTTGGTTTGAAAGTTAAGCACGTTTGCGGGTAACTTGAGCTCATATAAAATCTTATTTGGGGTGCATTACATATATCTAATATCTAGCGTTAACTATAAATACACCCTGTATTAATTGGGGTGAGCTGTTTATTATCTCTAAACTTGCTTTATTAGCATTATTAAGGGGGTGTTTGGCAGCTCCCGCCCTATCCAAGTTAGTGGAGTTAATCTAGTTAAAGGGTTGAATTGTTGTTTGGATAAAATTGGGCCAACTCCAAACTTGGTTTTTCTTTGTTCACAATTTAGGCTCTTATTTGGGTTAGGATTGAACCACCCCTACTTGGTTTACAATTAACCTAGTTAAGATTTTAACCATGTTAGTGAGGAGTAGCCCAACACCCCCTAAGACTCTAATGTCTAGAAGTAATTACTTCTCAGCTGTTTTGTACCCATAATGTGGTTGTCTCGTGATATTAGTGTGCTGTAGAATGATACAATGATATCTACTTCTTTTTTAACTTAAAAGAAAAACCTTAAAATCACTGATCATACTATAGTAAATACTAATCTTGCTACAATATAATTCAGAATATTAAACCCCTCTCCAATCAACAGCACAATTTTGAAACTTAAATACTGTTTATGCTACAGTAAACTTAATGGCACCGTTTATGCTGTAGTAAAATTTTTCCCCCTTTGTCCCCTATTCAAACTAAAGTAAACATTTTAACCTTAAAATATTGTTCATATTTTTTTTCTTTTTCTTTCTTTTTTTTTTGGGTTCTTGCACATAATGATTTGAACATTTATCAGACATTTCACATATAGAGATCTTTTCTAGCTCTATTAAAAAGATAAAACTTATTAATTGGTGTATTATTTTGTTAACTGGTTGGGATGATATTGAATTAGAATCCAGCGATATAATTCATCTACTACCTTTAAGAGTTTTATCACTTTCTGGTTGTGTTTTAACGCAGATGGAGATACTACACACACCTAATCATGCAAGAGTATATGCATAGGATATAATAGAAGTTTCATTTATTTCTTAAAAAACACCAACAAGAGTCTAGTCTTAACCACCAAAACTCATGTATTACACCAGTGCAAGCAATGGGACTAAAAGTATCATATTATATAATAGGTAAACAAATAAAAGAATCAACTAATTTATGATACACGGTTTTCTTCGTCTTTTACATTCTTCCTAATTTAAATTTTTAAGCTACAGAGCACTCCGGCGGCAGGCCTTGAGGGAACCTCTTCAAGTCAGTGCAATAGTTGTAGATCATGTAATTCTTCTGAACCCATCTCATCCTCTCTTGCCTTGTTGAATCCAACTCTTCATTCAACCATGCATTGCTTGGTGAAGCACTTGCAGATTTCTTTGAAGAACAGGTGGAGGTACCAGAGGACCAAACACAAGCATCGGCATTGAAGTTTCTATACGATGCAGTGAATGGAGCTTTAGTCCAATCAGTCTTAATTAGTCCTCCCCTTGTAGCCCAGTCATCGGCATTCCAGAGGCTAGAGTAGATTTTCATGGGCTGGTTCTTTGGAAAGGCGACGCCTCTTGATTCCATATTCTTGAAATCTCTGATCGGGATGCCATCAACTGAGAATCTGAAACCGAAGTTATGAATCTACGGTGAGCGTTTGATTTCTTATTATCTAACTATATATATACAACAGAGTTTTAGTGGTCATTGCTTACATTATGTGTGATGGGTTCCAGAGGATGGAATAGGTGTGGAAATCCTTCGTGGGATCGAACCACAGATGAAACTGCTGCTCTCTGTTGCCTTTCCCCTGAGTGAACACATTAGTGTGCAATGTGTATGGGTCTCCGCTGAGATTTCCAAGGAACTCGAAGTCGATCTCATCATGGGTAGGTCCTTGTGATGAAAGCTGCAAGCATACATAACCATTAGCCTATAAGTAAGCGACGCAATCGATCAGATATCTAAATCCTAGAATTCTATGAGTCGAGAAAACTCACATAATAAGCAGTAACGGTGCCGGCAGAATTTCCAGGGACTAGCTTGAGCTGCATATCAATCTTGCCAAAGAGATACTCGTGCGTAGATTCGAAGCCAGAGCCCGAGGCCTTATCAAGAGACAGGCTGAGGAGCTGTCCGTTGTTGATTATTTTCCCCCGGCCATCGCCCCAAGTTATCTTGAAGTCGTCGTTGATGTTGCCAGCAGTGGCAATGCCTACCAAAGACAATGCTAGTAGAGTAAACAGCAATGACGCCATAGCAGCTGAAGAGGTGAAGAAAGATTTGATTATGGAAGTGAGGTTGAGAGAATTAGAAGCAAAGCCGGTCCTTTTATAGCTATATGCGGATATGGGGAATGTTAAAGCGGGGGAAGCGTATAGGATGCTTCAGTTCAGGGCTGGCGATAGGCTCGATACAGCTATCTCAGATACGACGCGGACGCGGTTTGTCTTTAAATTGGGGGAAAGCAAGTGGCGGTGAAGTGGAGGGGCACGGTTTCTTGATGGCCAGCTTTTGCGCGTTTTGATCACCGACTGTCGCTTTTTTACATGGCCCACGAGATCGCACAAATAGTAATGTAAAGTGCGGAGCTGTTGATGGGCTGGAATTATTGGCTTGTCCTATTTGATATTTTAATCTGGCGCTGAAACTTAAGTTTCTTTATGTTTTGGTTTGAAAGTTAAGCACGATTGCAGGTAACTTTAGTCCATATAAAATCTCATCGGGGGCGCATTACATATATCTAGCGTTAATTATAAATACACCCTGTATTAATTGGGGTCAGTTGTTTATTATCTCTAGAGTTGCTTTATTAGCGTTATTAAGACTGATGTCTGGAAGTAATTACTTCTCAGTTGTTTGTACCCATAATGTGGTTGTCCTGTGATGTCAGTGAGCCGTAGAAAGATACGATGATATTTTAGCATACTGCAAAGACCCCCTACTTTTATAGAGATTGAACATACATCCCTGTAGGCCTATAGCCTATGTTGTGGCAATTGAGATTTTGCAAGATATTTAGATTTTGCGATGCACATAAGCGTGCCGGCACTCTTGCTTAATTTGTAGACCTTGCCTCATATCTCATCTTGGATTACTTATTAGAATTTGGGATTCATCCAAAGGCCTATCATAATTATTTTCTTTTTTTTATTTTTTATTTTTTAATTTTTGGCTATATCCATCCTTTGTCCACATTAGCTTAATAAGCCATAAGTAATAAATAGTATGTGGAACTAAGGGGTATGAGTTAGCAGCTTATTTTGCTAAATGGACTATGAAGAAATAGTCAACTTGTGGGTCTGCTCATCGTCAGTGGATTTTATCTCCTTTATCTCTAAATAGCTCATTTAACAACATGAGCCATTTTTTTACTGTACATGTTTAGCAGTACTTTCCATCTTCCATGTAAATGAATATCCAAGAATAAGATTGTATATTTGAACAGCTAATAAAAATTTAAATTGGTTAAAGGGAAAAGACAGAGGAAATGAACATAAACTTTAAGAAATCATTCACAATGTGGAAATAAATGATTCATGTAAGCGAAAATTGGAATCGGAGAAATATTGGGGTCTCCATTCGAAAATATCAAATGAACATGTTGATTGGTTTCTTTTTAACGCAACTTTGAAGCTGAAATTTTTGTGCTTGTTTGAAAGTAGAGAGTGATAAATAGGACCGTGAAATTTTTTATGATGAACACTTCCTAGACTCCTAGTATATTTCACCTAGATCTGCCGAAGCTTATGCTTAGAAAGTTCTTTACTTTTTGTTTTAGGGCTTGTTTGGTTCAAAAATTTTGGGTGTAAAACTACTAACACAATTTTCCGTTGTCAGAATAGCCAAATGGATTCCTACAGTTTGGTTCGCAAAGAAAATAATTGGGAAAACTTTTCAGAAACGTCAGAAAAAATCATCTTTAGAGGAAAAGCTAATTCCGAGTTTTTAAGGTGGAATTGCTATTAAAACGCGTTAACAAATATTGAAAAAATTGGTTGATGGTTTTTAGGGAAACACGTGTAAAATTTTAACATATGTATTTTCTTAATATGCTCAATTCTTGCTTTCAAGTTTTGAATCAAAGCATGGATTTGTGATAATGTAGGTTTTCCTTTCCTTTTGATGTGCGAAACAAAGCAAAAAGCTTTTCCAAGAAATGTATGAAAACTCAAAAGCCTTTTTTTATTTATTGGAATCCTATTCCTATAATGTATGTAAATGAACGAAACAGGTCCTTATTATATAGCATATTCATTGTATAATATTATTTTATTAATAATATTTTTTTAATGATTAATAAACATCTATAGTATATCATAATGTTACATAATACTTTGTGAAATGATTTACTAACAAATAATATCATTTTGTCATATAAATAACAATGTATGTCAGTTAACTCACCAAATAAAATAAAATAAAATAAAAGTATATAAAAACGATCATAAGATTAGTAAGATGGCTTTGAGACCCAATATATATATAAGGTTATTCTTGTGATGGAAAATTCAATTATTTCAAAGACACATTACGCACCAAACTTTTCCATACAGTGCTGATCAAAATCTAACACCCACTTAAAAAAGAAAAGGAAAAACATAAAAATAAAAGAATCAACTAAATTTATTATGCAAGCTCTCTTTAGCATTTTCCATTTTAGGCAACAGAGCACTCTGGAGGAAATCCCTGAGGAAACCTTTTCAAGTCAGCGCAATAGTTATATATCATGTAATTCCTCTGCACCCATCTCATCCTCTCTTGACTCGTAGCATCAAGTTCTTCATTCAACCATGCATTGTTCCTTGAAACCCTAGCAGATCTTTTTACAGCACAACTAGAGGTACCAGAGGACCAAACACAAGCATTAATGGCGTTGAAATTTCTGTATGATGAAGTGAATGGAGCTCGAGTCCAGTCAGTCTTAACTAGTCCTCCTCTTGTAGCCCAGTCCTCCGCATCCCAAAGGCTTGAGTAGAGCCTCATTGGTTGGTTCTTTGGAAAGGGGATTCCTCTTGATTCTAAGTTCTTGTAGTCTCTTATGGGGATGCCGTCCACTGAGAAACTGAAACAATGACGAGCATTCATAAGTGAGTGTCTGTAAGGACATATTAGAATATAAAATTATAACTCTTATCGCAACTTTGAAGTTATTTTTTCCTTCTAGCAATATTAGTCCAAACAATTTTGACTACCGACTATTTAGTGCATAACTATCACTTTGTAGTTTCTATGAATTATCAAGGACTTACATTATGTGTCTTGGGTTCCATAGTATAGAGTAAGTATGAAAATCCTTAGTCGGATCAAACCACAGATGAAATTGCTGCTCCCTATTCCCCTTCCCTTGAGTATACACATTTGTATGCAACGTGTACGGATCTCCACTAAGATTCCCAAGAAACTCAAAATCAATCTCATCATGCGTCGGCCCTTGCGATGATAACTGCAACCAATAAACAAAAACATTAACAAAAATAGTTCCAAGACAAAAATTCATATCAACACGACAAGCATTAATGAAATCCTACATAATAAGCAGTAACAGTGCCAGCAGAATTCCCAGGTACCAATTTCATTTGCATGTCAATCTTGCCGAATAAATATTCACGCTTAGATTGGAAACCAGAGCCAGAGATTTTATCAAGAGATAAAGTTAGTAGCTCTCCATTGCCAAGCATTTTGGCTCGACCATCTCCCCAAGTCATATCAAACTCGTTGTTCAAATTGCTAGCAAAAGCAATATTAACCATCAAAGAGCAAGTTAAAAAAGTAAACATTATTGAACTCATGATGCATATGATAATGTAACTTGTTTGTAGTAAGTGGAAGATGAGAGCGGGGTTTATATAGTAGTGAAGTGTGAGCTGGAAACAGCTGTGGGCTTTAAAGTGAGAGAAGGTGTAGAGCTGTTTCCATTGTGTTGACAGATATTTTATGCACACGTGTCTGCGAGGGCTCGCATTGAATTTGGTGCAGTAGGGGAGCGGTCACTACGTACGGCCACTGAGGCAGAAAATTGCCTTATCCTTGAGTCTATCTTGTTGCATCTTCACGTGATATGTGTTGTAATAATTATTTATTTTTGGGGGTGAAAATATATTATTGAATAGTAATGTGGATCTCAGTTGTTGATTTTTTCGTGTTTGGTTGGCAAGTTGATGCTGTTGCTTCGAAGGTTGTGGCCTTTTTAGATGTGATTGCACAAGTTGCTCACTTGCTTGTCTCTTAGGGTGAGGCCTAATTAGAAGGTTAGGGTCTCCTGAGGGAAGTACAAGTGCGTAGTATTTTCGTGAACTTTTCCAAAAGATGTCGCAAATTGTGGATTTATTTAATATTGACGGTTTTTGTTAGTGTCAGGTGTAAAATGATGCCACAACTTTCACTAGTTTTGGATAAGTGTAATTTTTAGATTGTTACAATTCATGACCATCAACGACGTGAAGAACAAATGTTTTCTGATTTTCCAAATGTGTTCGGACCTTCCCGTTAACATCAAGGTAGCTGGAATGTAAGTCGCGGTTAACCTTTTTGCCAAACATTTTAAGGGTGTGTTTGGCAACTATAAAAAGCGACTAGACTAAAACTAGTTTTTCTTTAACTACGTCAAAGTTGGTTTAACTAAGAGTTTATCCAAAAGAGAACTAGTTTAAGAGATAAAATTTGAACTAAAGAAAATTAGTTAATTTAACTTTGGTCTAGCTTTTGTCAAACTAAAAATTAGCTTTTTGGGCCACTGTTGTATCCATTAAATTTAGTTTTGTGAATTTACCAAACACACCCTACATTGATGTTGTTTATACAAAACTGAGATAGATTTTCATATGGTGAAAACAGTACTTCATTGTCTTAACTTGAGACTTATGAGCTATGTGTACAAAAGTAATTCGGTTAGAAAAGTTAGATTCGAGCTCAATTTAGAATTTTCTTGCTTGGTAAGAAAAAAGATGGGATTACCACGTTTTAAAAGACCATGCCACTACAGCCACTACATCAAAACTTCAAAGTTGTGATGAGGATTGAGGGTTATAGTTTCATATTCTAAAATGTTCTCGCAGATTGATTCTTTTTTTATGGGTCAAAACATAAACTCACGTAGCGGTATCATTTTTAAAAATCCACATTACATTTGTGGCCAATGGGAATTGAAATTGGATTGCTCTAATGTCATTTTAAAGGACTCTGCCACCACATCAAACTGTGAAGTATTTGTAGTAAAAGTTGAGGGTTATAGTTTAATACTCTAACACCACGCAGCTTCAAATGGCTCCAACATGGAAGGATCTATGGGGGAAGGACCTTGATAGTGGGACTTCTTAGTGGGGTGCTCTATAGGTTGCTGACACGGGGAAGGAGAGACACCACAATGACGACTTTGTCTCTGAACTACTGGAATCCTACGGTGGGATAGCCTACAAGCACAAACAAACATGTCAAGGGACTCATCAATAATAAAGTAGGTATAAACTAAACAAATAAGAGTAATGCTAACTAGATATTCTATTTCAGACTATTCTCAGACTACAAGAGATAAAAGTGTGAACTCTTTTAATGAGTCATCAATTTTGGAAAAAGTTAAAGAAGATGGTCCTCATTTTTTTTCTTTTGTAGTGTAGGAATAGTATAAAAGAAGTAGTCAGCTCGATATTTCTACTTAAATGAAGTTTTATATCTTCCATAAAACATTTTTAAAAAAAGTATAAAAACAATGATAAGGACCCAGGGAGAGAAAGAGATGACTTTCTAGTATTTGAATTCTTCTGGTTAATATAACTTTGAGTGACTAGCAAATAAATCTATCTATACTACATATAAAAGGCGATTGCCTTGTCAAAACTTTTAATTTCCATTTTTATCCTTTTAAGTTTGATAATTCTCAAATATGTTATTAGTTGTAATTAATCATTCACTAATTATATATAACCTCTTATTAGTTATGCATTTCCTCACTTTTTCAAAACCTTTGGTCACACTATTATTTTATTATTTAATTATGTTATATAATAAAAATTTGAAATTTATCCCTCATTTATCTTCACATAATATTTAAAATTCTAGAAAAATTAAAAATAATAACAATTCATTAGGATTATACCTTATGCCTTTGGGTTTCACCTCTATGGGACTACTTATTACCTTTCATATTATTAGCCTTTTAAAAGTATGATAATAGTATGAAAAATAATTTGTATTTATTGTAATTATAATAGTATTAATCGTATAATGATTTTAATAGTATTTTTAAATTAATAAATTACATTGTAATTTAATATACACAATTCATTAAATTATTTACTAATCTTGTAATAAACTAATTATGAAATTAAAATGTAGTTACTAATAGTATTATAATTATGCTATGTATAATATTATTATATTTAAAAGAGAAGAAATTATGTAATATATTATAATTATTTTAATAAATTATGAATAAATTATAACAACTATCCAAACTATAATAATTAATCATATAATTCTTTATACAGTCTTATCGTACATTTTATTCATTTAAATAAAATTATAATTGTTCGAATTTATATTGCTATACAAATCATTTCATTGTTTTGACCAACAAAAGAAGTTTGAAAAACATAAAACAAAAGCAGTATGCTCTCGTGCAAAGCACGTGCACTATACTAGTAAATAAAAATAAAGATTGAACCTTTTGTTATATTATTATCTGTAAATATGATGTTGTTTGGTAAACTAAATTAGACGGGTCAGAACCCATAGGTCCTTTATTAGACTCTTTCATACTAAAACAAAGGGTTTTGTTAACAAGTGCCCTAGGGGCACTTGTTAAGAGACATTAATTAGGCTCTCAATCAATTTAATAGTCTTGGTATTTGAAAAAAATACATGAATAAAATGCATGATCTCTTTAATGCTTTTCACATATCATTATTTTTCTAGTTTTGATATTTGAAAAATATGTTTTGAGAATGTTATATTTTCTTGAGAATACATATATTAGTTGTAAAAAATTCGGGAAATAATATATATGGAAAATAATAGTTTCTGGAAAATAATATTTTTCAAAGAAAATAATATTATTTCCATTTTTGTAAAATATAATTATTTTCCAAATGTTTTTAAAAAATACTTTTTCTGACCATATTATTTTTTATACAAAAATATATTTTTTCAAAAATTGTAAAATTACGAAATATATTTTTTGAAAAAGTTATTATTCTTTAGAAAATATTATTCTTCATATATACTATTTTTGGTAAATATTTGTTTCAAAAATACAAATTTTCTCAACAAAATATAACTATTTCATGAAAATATAATTTTCTTTAAAAAAAGTTCTTTCTAAATACCAAGATTAGTGAATTAATGATATGTGCAAAACATTAAATAATTCATGCACTTTATTCATGAGTTTTCTCAATTACCAAAACTACTAGTAATTGAGAATCTAATTAATGATTCTTTACATGTGCCCTAAGGGCACTCGTTAACAAAACCCAATTAGCTAAAATTAAGCGAGAATTATTCATATCAAAGTCGGTCAAACCCTTGGTAAATTATATGTAAAATGTCTGTAACCAAGAAGCTATTCTCCAATTACCAAGAGTTGAAAAGACTCTAGATAAGGGGGTGGCACAAAAACGAGTGTAATTTCGTGAATTGTGTGTGTACTTTCCGAAGTTAAGTAGATAAATCATATATAAATAGTAGATAATTTTAGGTATGGAAATGGACTGGAGATTAGGGGTGAGCATAGTTCGGTTCAAACCGAACAAACCGACCGAACCGGCCGAAGTTTGACAGTTCGGTTCGGTTTTGACTAGAGTTCGGTTCGGGTCTGTTTGAAGTTTTTTCAATCCGAACCGACCGAATTGTGTTACCCATTCTAATCGCTATCCGCATCCACTTAAACCCGACCCGTCATAGTTCATATAGAGTTGCTTCGCAGTAGCCTAATATCTTTTTCTCTCACGCAACCTACTGGCGACGAAATACCCCGACAACGGTGTCCTCTCTAATTCTAGGGCTTCTCATCATCTCTAGTTCTCTACCTCTCTATTCTCTATTCGCTTCTTCTACTTTCGACCAATCCCCTTTGGAGGTAAAAACTTAAACCCAAATGTTGATTCTAACCTTTTCTTGATTTTTTTTCTCGATTGATGCACATAGTGCAAGAGAATTGTACCCAAGTGAAAACCGAACAAACCAACCCGAACCGAACCGAACAGACTTGAATCAGTTCGGTTCGGTTTTGAATAATAAGCAGTTCGGTTCAGTTTAGCAAAACTTGGTCAAAACCGGACCGACCGACCTATTGCACAGCCCTACTGGAGATAGGCTACTGTCGTAAGTGGGACAATAAACCGTTTGATTTTCTTAAGCCCAACCTCTCTCCATCTGTGATCGTGCTTGAATTCCCAAGCCCAATTGAAAATATGGAATAAAGGGTCCAAAACCCAGACATTTTAGGGCTAATTATCAAGGGATTTTGGGCCCATTCACACACATTTAATATTATTTATAATGGAATGTGGGCACAATTGAACTACAGCACCGATGGGTATATGTATTGTTGCTGGCGTTCGTAAATTAAAATTTAGGTGGATAATTTCCAAAAAAAAAATAAAGCGCTGGATAGTGGTACCTCACCCACTAATTTGGATAAAGGCTTAATATATATGCGTTTGATTCAAAACTTGTACAAGATTGGACTACACTTTAGTTAAAAAAAGATCATTATCTAAGTTATCTTTGGACCATCCTCACCTTAGCTCAATCCCTAACCCGGTTAAGACCTTAATCAAATTAATGTGAAATTGCTAAACACACCCAGAGTGTTTTGGAGAACCCAGAGTGTTTGAGAGAATTTATATATAAATGGATCTTAGTTGTTGACATAATTAATGAAAAATGAATATGATAAGGTTATTTTTTCAAATAATAAATTGTTTCGTAATAGGGTTTCTTTTTTTCTCGATGCTCTAGTACCTAAATCTTTCATACTTCTAAATTAGTCCCTCAAATCATCGAAATTGCTATTAAGTCTCTCAAATATTAAGTTCTTTTAAAGTAGTCCCTCAAGTCATTGAAATTGCTATTAAGTTATCCAAATCTTAAATTATTTTAGTATTATATTGCCATGATTTATAAAACTTAAAATTTAAGGTTATTTCCCTATCTTGATAGAGATGATCCTTGTAATAGCCCTAAATAATTAGCTAATTATATTTTTATCTTAAGTAAATAAATAAATAAAAAGGAGACTATGTGTAAATAGGGTTTTAGTGGGGGAGTCTTTTGCAAACATTACCGGTTTGCTGTCAACCCCAAATTCGCCCAACTTGTGCTGGCTTGTTACCATTGGAACTTAGGGAGGTTGGGTAGGACGTGTTCATTTCCCGTTAACCATTGAAAAACCCAGGCTCAGTTCATCGTTTCATTCAAAACCACCAAACCATAAACTGAACAATTAGGAGAACAGAGGAATAGGAGAGGAGAGGAAGGAAGCTCGAGTAACAGCCCAAGTCCGAAATCAATTGAGGTATAACTCCCCTCATTATTGAAAATTTGTATAATTGCGTTTATAAATAATAGTAATAAAAAAAGGGGGGACTAACCCTAGATCCGTCGGGGGGTCTTGTCGCTGGCCGCTCCTGGTCGCCGACGATCCCTGTCGTGGTCCGCGCCATGGGGGAAGCGAGAGGGAGATGCTGGACTGTCCAGCAGAAAAAGGAGAAAAAAGAAAGAGGGGGAAATAAACGGGACAGAGAAGAGGAGAAGGCGTTGGGTGAGAAAGAAAAGGAGAATTTAAGTAAAATAACAAAATTTGATTGGGTCCCCTGAAAGTTAATGAATTTGTAAGTAGGTCCATAAGATATAAGAAATAAACAAATTTTGTTTAGACCCTGGCATTCTATTAGTTTGCCAGCAGGCCCGAATGTAGAGCTTAACCCATGACTAGACAAGGATCTTTACATATGAACCCTGTCATTTTCCCTGTTTGCAAATAAGTCCAATTTGAAGAATAAAAGGGATGATATGAACCCTGTCATTTTCCCTGTTTGCAAATAAGTCCAATTTGAAGAATAAAAGGGATGATTTTAGTATTGATTAATTCCCTATAAGCCTATGCGTATCCTATTTATAAGTTTTAATTATTACTTGGTTATATGTGATTTCTAGAGCGATTAACCTATATTATATGCTTGTCTTGAATTAATATTACATTTATATCTTATACTATAGGATCTGGTTGATAGCGCAGGGATCATATTTTGAGGAACTCAGACCGCATAAGGTGAGTTCATTTCTCACTAGTATTTTTATAATATGAAATCGCATGAGTGCTATATTTGATTGATTTTATGCTCGAAAAATAAATAATCTATTATTTCTCAGGTATATAAAATTAAATGTGGTTCGAGCGGTTTTGGTTTCATGTGATTTCAATAACTGTGAATAATGCTTTATTTTGAAGCTTTTGAAGAAAAGAAGTAATTTGAATGTGTTTCAACAGTTTTATGGATTTAAAGATTTTTCGTGACTTGGTATTTGATAAAAATAGAGAAAAGTGAAATCCGAAAACTGTTTTAACTGAGATGATGAGATTTACGCTCGTCCACTTGATTTTAAAGTATTTATAAATTTGATAAGTGAACATCTAATTATGATTTTGGTGCAAATGACGTGTTTTGAAGTCAAGTGATTTGACGAGTGATGTGTTTTTGGAAACAAACAATTTGATAAGTGATGTGTTTTGAAATCAAGTAATTTGGCAAAGAATGTGTTTCCGAAATCAAGTCATTTGACAAGTAATTCTCGATGTTTTCAAACCTTCAGAAAGTCCACTATGGAGTGATGTGTTTGTGCCTGCCATATGGTTTGAATGCACCTTTATGTGGCCCTTTTTGGGCATTTGTGATGTGGCCCTTTTGGGCATTTGTGATGTGGCCGGCGGCCTATAGCAGTGTTGGGTGCATTCTGTTACCGGGAACTATGTGTTATGTGATGCCTTTTGGCATTCCCATGCTACTGGGCTATAATTCGTAGCCTTAGTGTGACCTACGAGGTGATTCTTGTAATTCATGAATGTCTCATCGAGATTTTGAGATTTAAGTAGGATTCTGAGAAAAGAATCATATTCCGGTTTTGCACAAGTTTAGCAGTTCTTTTCCTTTTTAATGTTTACCTTGATTTAAAAAAGGGATTTGATTCTTGAATATATTATGGTATATTCAGTTTGCACATAAGAAAGAAAATATAAACTGTTGCTTTTTTTCTTGAAGATAACGATAGTATGGTAATTGGATCGTATTTTGATATTTAAAAAAAATTCTAGTGCAAAACTTATAACCCACAATTTCTAGGAAATAGTATTATGATTATTTGTTAAATATTTCAGAACTCTAGTGGGAAATGTTTTCACTGAGCCCTAGCTCACCCCGTCGTTTTTAAATTTTTTAGATCTGGCGTAGCTATGTTTGTGGTGCATTTGCTGAGGGGCGTTATATGGGAAGCCTCCTTTTGGTGTTACATATTATCAGCGATGTGCTTTAATTTTGTATAACGCTTGTAATGACGGTGAGCTTGTGGGCTGTAAGTACCGAGTATATATATATATATATAGTTTGCTCTAAACTTCTATCATCAGCAGGTTTATATATATATTTGAGACAACCTATGTGATATGAAGTGTCAGGCTTGACTCGTGTACGGGACTTGTCCTGTGCATGGGTCGCTGCTGTCGCGTAACCCGTAATTGTGAATTTCCGCTGCAGTTTCGGGGCGTGATACTCCTTATTCAATGTTCAGAATCTAAATAATAAAAAAATTCATCCTTTGAAACATGTTAACATAGGTTCATCCCAGGATCGAGTTCTTTGAAGAAAATTATTATCAATTTGTTCCTATACCTTTATAAACAAACGTACGAGACTTATTAAAGAATCATACGTTGCAGCACGAACATCCAGCCACATCAACCAATATTGTGATTGTCAATTAACCGTTACAAGAGTGAGGCATATTAGGAATACTAGTTTTTATGCCCGTGCAATGCACGGGATTTGATATTTGAATAATTGAATTGAAGAAATAGACACAATTTTATATAGTATTAGTTTCTTCTGAAATGCCGTTTGTTTTAATTAATTATAAATTTTGTATGTCAATGACAGTTTCTCTTGAAATGTCGTTTGCGTTTAATTAATTAAGAAATTTCATTGACAAACTTAATAATCAAATTTAGATATTAATTATGTAGTTATTTGTTTCAAATCATGCAATAAACGAAGTTTTAGAAAAAAGAACATAACAGTTAGTACTAAAATAAGCCTAAGCTTTAAACCTTCTTGAGAATACTATCATATGTAATGAGAAAAAGGTTTATTGCATGTAACATTTTAATAATAATAAAAGATGGGTTATTTGCATATATACCCTTACATAATGGGTATTTGTAAAAATACCCCAAAATCTTAGTATTTGCAAACCTACCCCTCAAATCATCAACTTTGTGAAAAATACCCTAAAATTAACAAATTATCAACTTGGTGCTAAAATTTTGATTATTTTATTGATAATTTTGCATTAGATTACAATTAGCTTATTCCTTCTTTATATGTAATGAGAAACCGATGATACTCATAAAGGCACAAAACAATCCCGCTTATCGCACAAAACAATGCTACGTGTCATATACTATTTTAATATTAAATTAAAAGTATTATATGATGATGGGTTTATTTTCTATCCTAATTAGAATCCTCATCAAATTAAATTTATTGAATTAGAAAATTCTAATTATAGTTAAATATTTGGTAATCCTAATTAAATTATAATTATTCATAATTAGAAAATCTAATAACCATATTTTTAATTCTCTTTATTAGCCTTAATTAAAAATCTAATAATCATATTTTAATACTTTTCTCTTTTAAATATAAAGGAGAGATTAGTGGTTTACTATTACCCTTACATTTAAGAAAATTGCTCCATGCTCTCCTTAATTGAAACCCGATAAGTTTCAGAATTTTAGAAAACCATCAAATTTTTTGATGTTTTAAACAACAATAAGGGCATTACCCTATAATTTTACACTAATGAAGATTATCCCTCAGCCAATATACATCCCTCAAATCGTTTTAACCCATAAAATTATAAACAACTCCAAAAATAAGAACTACAAATAGTCCTCTCAAAACTTGAAGCTACAAACAACCCTAAAAGAACTAAAAATTATTTTAAAAACCATTTAAATTGTAAAGTTCAGAGAACCCCTAAAAATTTAAAATTACAAATCGCAACCTTAAAGTTCTAAAATTATAAACAACCCTGAAAACTCCAAAACTACAAACATATTCTTAAAAATATGAAAATTATAAACAAACCCTAAAAATTTAAAATTAAAAAGGTGTCTAACAAATCAAAATTTTCAAGAAGCCCTAAAAGTTCTAACAATACAAATAACTATTCAAAATTTTAATATTAAAAATAACTCCTTGCAAAATTGAAAACTACAAACGATTCTTTTAAAATTAGAAAATTAGAAGCAACCTCTTAAAATCTAAAAATTGCATACATAATCCTAAAAGTAATAAACAACCATTATTAGGGGTTCTATATGAACAGTTATTGGAGGTTAAGTGATAAAACTAAAAACTTATTGAGTATTTTATTCCAAAAGTTATTGGAGTGATTTTGGTCATTTGACCACACATTAACTAACAATGTTAATTTAGAAGCTTTACGCCAAAAGTTTTGGGGATTTCTTGAGAGTTTCAAAGATATTGAAGTTTATTGTCAAATGCCTAAACTTATTGGCAATTTAGTAAAATTTACTCATATTTTTATTTTTATAGAGAGGATAGTTATTAGTGGTTATATGTGAAGAATTTTTATATATTGAAGAATAGATTAGTGGTAACTATTGTTACAATATACATTGGCTATCAAATTAAGATGAGAACTAAAATCTAAAAGTGGACAGGAGAATCAAGTGAAAGACATCATAAAAAATAAAATCTAGATATGTTATTCGTAAGCAAAAGAACAAAATGGACTACATAAAAGGATGACGATGGAAAAAGAAATGGTTTAAATCACCCATTTATATATAAGAAATATTGTTATTTACACTTAGTCTTACATCTCAAAAAAAAAAAGGAAAAAAATGTTGCTCGCTAATTTAAATTCAAAAATGAAATAAATGCTATCCACACACTTAGGTTTATTGCATATATTTAATAATAATAAAAGATGGGTTATTTGCATATATACACCTTAAATCACATATTTGCAAAAATCCCCAAATCTTAGTATTTGCAAAACTAACCCTAAAATCATCAACTTTGTAAAAAATACCCTAAAATCAATAAATTATTGACTTGGTGCTAAAATTTTGACTATTTTATTGATAATTTTTACATTGCGATTATAATTAGCTTATCAAAGTTGATGACTAATTGCTTTCGAATAACGATTTGAGGATAGTTTTGTAAATCTTGAGATTTGGAGGGTATTTTAAATATACCCATGAATATTTAAGGGGTATATATGCTAATAAATACTATTGAGTGGAATTTGCCATGTGTCTAGCACACATAACAATCCTCATTTGAAACACAATATAATTAAAAATAAACATATAACAATAATAATTAATCAGTATCTAATTAGATCACATATGTGTTATCAATAAAACTATAAGAAGAAAGTAAATACATCAAGATTTATGAATAAACCCTAATTTCTTCAGAATATAAATTCAAGTTCTTTCGATGACTTAAATTAACAAAACAATGTATTTACTAAGCATATTTGGACCTAGTGAAAAAATAAGAAACATCAACCAAGAAACGCATATTCATAAAATCGAAAAAATTAAATGCTTTCTAATATGAAAACGGCGCAAACATTTTATAATACTATGTTTGACCTAAAACTGAACAATTACTAAAGTGAATCAACATCAACAAGTGGCCTACAATGAAGAACAAGAAATATCGATACCTTCAAGTGCATAATTGATAGTGTGAAGCATGTTGTACGTGCCGCATTCTCCCTTTTCCCTCTAGCACAAAAAAAATTAAATATATTTGAAAATGAAAAATATTGGAGCAAACTACTAAACTAAATAAATAGCAAAAGATATGTGGAGAGAGATAGATGGGATAAAATAAAATAAAATTTTTATTTACTCTAGCTAGTGGCACGGCTAAGCATGCCTATTTAAAGGCTTAAGAAATTTAATTATATAACACTTCTAAGATAATATGAACTTCGAAAGATATGAGGTATAAACATCCATATAGATAACCATAATAAACTAACTCTTTGGAAAAATAAAGTAAACTATTAAATTAAAGATAAAGATAAACTCCTTAGCTAATTTGGATTAATGTAGTATTAGAATGTAATATCTAAAAGAGTAAAGGGTAATTTTGACTACTGAAAGATTTTTCCAAACTCGTGTTTTTAAAGGGAGTATGATTTAAGAGAGATATTACTGCCGTTAGCGCACTCATGTCCTTTTTTTTTTGGGTAAAGCATCCACCCAGTCCCGAAACTGAGTGGGAATAGGAACATGATACAGCACAATTAAAATACAAATCTTAATCTGTTGAACAATGCAATCTGGAGCTTTACTTCTACCGGTATACAGCCTCCTATTTCTCAGAGAGAAATTTTCTCTCCAGCCATAGGAGGTAGGCAGCAGCAGCTAGTGCAATCTTCTTCACTCTCTTGGTGAAAGAATTCCCACACATTTGAACAGAATACCAATTCAAAACATGAGCCCAGGAGCAAGTTTCTAAACTGAAAGTTCAAGCAGTCCCTAACAGCACACCAAACCATTGATGAATGAGGACATTCAAAGAACAAATGAGAGTGATCCTCCATAGCATTTGAACATAAAACACAGGGGTTAACAGATAAAATATCTCTCCTACACAGTTTATCTTGTGTGAGCAGTCGATTAGGGATAGCTAACCACAAGATAAAGCAGTGCTTAGGAGTAATATAGATCCTCCATACAAGATGACTCCGTTGCATCATTGTAATAGCTCCAGAAATGTCAGCATATGCAGCCGACATCTTGAATTTGCCTCGAGTAGACCAAGTAGAAAGCTTAGCAGTCACATTATCAACAGATCCCCATCTTGCTATTGCTTTACCCCTTGTATTAAGAACCTGCTTCCACATCCAAGAGTCATTGACTCTAGGCCCAACATTCCAAGTGGTATTCCTCCTTAAATAATTACCATGGATCCATTTGATCCATAATAAGTCTTTTAACAAGATTACACAAAGCAATTTGAGCCCTGCAGCAAAACTCTGTCACCGGCCCAAGGCCCGCATGCTGATGTAAGTCATGGGACCCACGGAGTGCAACGTGGTTTGGCTCAATCTATTTGTTTCCTAGATGTTCGCAATGAACCTTTTCCTTTCCGTGACAATAAGAGTTGAATAGATGATTTTAAGCAGATTACAAATCATGCGTTTACAACTTTTGGAAAATTGAAAGAAGAAAATTTATCTACAATTTAAATTTCATGAGGATCTCACAAACCTTGACCGCAGTCTGATCGGAAAGCTCTTGGACCGCCTCTGTCATTTGGAAATGGAGCCTCTGTTCCATTTCCTCTAGCACAAAAAAATTAAATATATTTGAAAATGAAAAATATTGGAGCAAACTACTAAACTAAATAAATAGCAAAAGATATGTGGAGAGAGATAGATGGGATAAAATAAAATAAAATTTTTATTTACTCTAGCTAGTGGCACGGCTAAGCATGCCTATTTAAAGGCTTAAGAAATTTAATTATATAACACTTCTAAGATAATATGAACTTCGAAAGATATGAGGTATAAACATCCATATAGATAACCATAATAAACTAACTCTTTGGAAAAATAAAGTAAACTATTAAATTAAAGATAAAGATAAACTCCTTAGCTAATTTGGATTAATGTAGTATTAGAATGTAATATCTAAAAGAGTAAAGGGTAATTTTGACTCTTGAAAGATTTTTCCAAACTCGTGTTTTTAAAGGAGTATGATTTAAGAGATATTACTGCCGTTAAGCACTCATGTCCTTTTTTTTGGGTAAAGCATCCACCCAGTCCCGAAACTGAGTGGGAATAGGAACATGATACAGCACAATTAAAATACAAATCTTAATCTGTTGAACAATGCAATCTGGAGCTTTACTTCTACCGGTATACAGCCTCCTATTTCTCAGAGAGAAATTTTCTCTCCAGCCATAGGAGGTAGGCAGCAGCAGCTAGTGCAATCTTCTTCACTCTCTTGGTGAAAGAATTCCCACACATTTGAACAGAATACCAATTCAAAACATGAGCCCAGGAGCAAGTTTCTAAACTGAAAGTTCAAGCAGTCCCTAACAGCACACCAAACCATTGATGAATGAGGACATTCAAAGAACAAATGAGAGTGATCCTCCATAGCATTTGAACATAAAACACAGGGGTTAACAGATAAAATATCTCTCCTACACAGTTTATCTTGTGTGAGCAGTCGATTAGGGATAGCTAACCACAAGATAAAGCAGTGCTTAGGAGTAATATAGATCCTCCATACAAGATGACTCCGTTGCATCATTGTAATAGCTCCAGAAATGTCAGCATATGCAGCCGACATCTTGAATTTGCCTCGAGTAGACCAAGTAGAAAGCTTAGCAGTCACATTATCAACAGATCCCCATCTTGCTATTGCTTTACCCCTTGTATTAAGAACCTGCTTCCACATCCAAGAGTCATTGACTCTAGGCCCAACATTCCAAGTGGTATTCCTCCTTAAATAATTACCATGGATCCATTTGATCCATAATAAGTCTTTTTTAACAAGATTACACAAAGCAATTTGAGCCCTGCAGCAAAACTCCTGTCACGCCCCGGGCCCGCGGGCCCGTTGGCGTGATGTAAGTCATGGGACCCACGGAGTGCAACACGTGGTTTGGCTCAATCTATTTGTTTCCTAGATGTTCGCAATGAACCTTTTCCTTTCCGTGACAATAAGAGTTGAATAGATGATTTTAAGCAGATTACAAATCATGCGCGTTTACAACTTTTGGAAAATTGAAAGAAGAAAATTTATCTACAATTTAAATTTCATGAGGATCTCACAAACCTTGACCGCAGTCTGATCGGGAAAGCTCTTGGACCGCCTCTGTCATTTGGAAATGGAGCCTCTGTTCCATTTCCTGCAAAATTGCATATCTTAGGTGTATATTTTTAATAAACATATGTACATATAACTAGACTATTATTTTTCAGAAAATAAAAGATGGATGTGGGAACCAAAGAAAAGGTTTGGTTGGAACATTGGAGCATCTAATCAGGTTTATAGTATATAAGAATTGTAGAACATGCACAAAAACATGCACAAGACAGTTTTCAGGTTCAGTAGTCGACTACTAGGCATTGTAGTCGACTAATCTGATTCATTAGTCGACTAATATGAGTTGTAGTCGACTAATCTACAGTTCATTAGTCGACTAATATGAGTTGTAGTCGACTAATCTGATTCATTAGTCGACTAATATGAGTTGTAGTCGACTAATCTGATTCATTAGTCGACTAATATGAGTTGTAGTCGACTAATCGTATTGTAGTCGACTAATCGTATTGTAGTCGACTAATCGTATTGTAGTCGACTAATCTGATTCATTAGTCGACTAATATGAGTTGTAGTCGACTAATCTCTGATTCATTAGTCGACTAATATGAGTTGTAGTCGACTAATGCAGGCATTCCAGCGGGTCTAATTAGGAATTGGTTTTAAACCCAATTCGTTTAGAGGCTATTAATAACCCCTAACCCGATTGTTAGGTAAGTTTCAAGCACGTTTTGGAGCGACCTTTGAGAGAGTTTGGTGCATCTTTGGAGAGGAGATCTTTTGAGAGATTGAGAGGTTTGTTTTAGGGTTTCTTTGTGAGAACTTGTAATCCTAATTTGTATTCTCTCTTTCTATTAGTGAAAATCTCCCTCCTTACCCGTGGGCGTAGGCAACTTGCGAACCACGTAAATCTCGTGTCTTTACTCTTTTATTGTGTTTTACTATCGTTTGTGGTGGTTTCTCTCGACGGTTCATGGTCCGCTACCAACAATTGGTATCGAGCTATTGTTGATTGGAAGTGGTGTAATTTCTAATTTGAGGGGTGTTCGGTGATTCTGAGAAGCGGATTCACGAAGACAAACAGAGGATGCAACGACCAAGAATCGGTCAAAGTGGGAAAATTCGAGATTGAAAAGTTCAATGGGAAGAACGATTTTTCTTATTGGAGGATGCGATGAAAATTTTCTAATTTCGCAAAAATTGCACAAGACTTTGGATGGAAAGGAGAAGAAGAACAAGGATATGTCCGATGAGGATTGGGAGGAGTTGGATCCGGAAGCGGTGGGATTATCCTATGCCTCGAGAGGATGTAGCTTTCTTGGTAAATGGAGAGAAGCGGGCTGCGGGAAGAAGTTAGAGGCCTTCATTGACTCTAGGCCCAACATTCCAAGTGGTATTCCTCCTTAAATAATTACCATGGATCCATTTGATCCATAATAAGTCTTTTAACAAGATTACACAAAGCAATTTGAGCCCTGCAGCAAAACTCCATGCGCCCGGACGGGCCGTTATGGCGTGATGTAAGTCATGGGACCCACGGAGTGCAACACGTGGTTTGGCTCAATCTATTTGTTTCCTAGATGTTCGCAATGAACCTTTTCCTTTCCGTGACAATAAGAGTTGAATAGATGATTTTAAGCAGATTACAAATCATGCTGCGTTTACAACTTTTGGAAAATTGAAAGAAGAAAATTTATCTACAATTTAAATTTCATGAGGATCTCACAAACCTTGACCGCAGTCTGATCGGGAAAGCTCTTGGACCGCCTCTGTCATTTGGAAATGGAGCCTCTGTTCCATTTCCTGCAAAATGCATATCTTAGGTGTATATTTTAATAAACATATGTACATATAACTAGACTATTATTTTTCAGAAAATAAAAGATGGATGTGGGAACCAAAGAAAAGGTTTGGTTGGAACATTGGAGCATCTAATCAGGTTTATAGTATATAAGAATTGTAGAACATGCACAAAAACATGCACAAGACAGTTTTCGGGTTGATGGTCGACTACTAGGCATTGTAGTCGACTAATCGTATTGTAGTCGACTAATCTACAGTTCATTAGTCGACTAATATGAGTTGTAGTCGACTAATCTGATTCATTAGTCGACTAATATGAGTTGTAGTCGACTAATCTGATTCATTAGTCGACTAATATGAGTTGTAGTCGACTAATCTACAGTTCATTAGTCGACTAATATGAGTTGTAGTCGACTAATCAGGCATTCAGCGGGTCTAATTAGGAATTGGTTTTAAACCCATTCGTTTAGAGGCTATTAATAACCCCTAACCCGATTGTTAGGGTAAGTTTCAAGCACGTTTTGGAGCGACCTTTGAGAGAGTTTGGTGCATCTTTGGAGAGGAGATCTTTTGAGAGATTGAGAGGTTTGTTTTAGGGTTTCTTTGTGAGAACTTGTAATCCTAATTTGTATTCTCTCTTTCTATTAGTGAAAATCTCCCTCCTTACCCGTGGGCGTAGGCAACTTGCGAACCACGTAAATCTCGTCTTTACTCTTTTATTGTGTTTTACTATCGTTTGTGGTGGTTTCTCTCGGCGGTTCCAGCGGTCCGTATGACAATTGGTATCGAGCTATTGTTCGATTGGAAGTGGTGTAATTTCTAATTTGAGGGGTGTTCGGTGATTCCCGAGAAGCGGATTCACGAAGACAAACAGAGGATGGCGTCAACGATGAATCGGTCAAAGTGGGAAAATTCGAGATTGAAAAGTTCAATGGGAAGAACGATTTTTCTTATTGGAGGATCAGGATGAAAAATTTTCTAATTTCATAAAAATTGCACAAGACTTTGGATGGAAAGGAGAAGAAGAACAAGGATATGTCGATGAGGATTGGGAGGAGTTGGATCCGGAAGCACGGTCGATTATCCTATGCCTCGAGAGGGATGTAGCTTTCTTGGTAAATGGAGAGAAGCGGTACAGTGTGGAAGAAGTTAGAGGGTACCTTCATGACGAAGAGTCTAACTAACCGGATCTACTTAAAATCCAAATTGTATACTTGCAAGATGGAGGAGGGCTCATCAATCAGGAACACATCAACAAGTTTGATAGGATCATATCAGTTGAAAGACATAGATGTTAAAGTAGGAGACGAGGATCAGCGCTTCTACTACTGCTCTCAGAAGTCTTATGAGAACACAGTGCAAACACCGAGGCTTGTGGAGAGAATCGAAGATGGATGAGACTAGAACGGCACTTCTAGCGGACGATCTTGGAGAAGCGCAACTAGTGACATGGCCACCGGCGTAACAGGAACAAGCGAGGATTGTTTGCAAGAGGAAGGAGCAATGAGCGAGAAAAGGCAAGGGAGGAAAGTCTAGATCTAAATCAAGACCTCTTGCGGGAAAAGGATGTTTCAAGTCGCGGTGAAGCCGGGCATTTCAAAGTCGACCGTCCAAATAAGAGAGTAGGTGGAAAGAAGAACAACAACAAGACCGAGAGGAGAGGGCAAGGAAGAGGCGAGCTACGTTTGAGGAAGGAGCGAAGGAATGCTATGTCGTCACGGGTGGCGAGGAGATCTCCGGAAGTGGATACTTGATTCGGTTGCTCTTACCATATGTGTCCAAATAGGAAGTGGTTTACTACCTACGAGGCATTGATGGGGAAGCGTATTGATGGGGAATAACCATGCTTGTAAAGCAGTGGGGCTAGGTAATATCAAAATCAAGATGCATGATGGAGTGGTTCGAACCTTGGCGGATGTGAGGCATGTTCCGACTTGCGGAAGAATCTTATCTCGGTTGGTGCTTTGGACTCCGGTGGTTGCGGATTGTGACGGAAAACGGAGTGAAGAAGGTTGTTCGTGGTTCCTTAGTAGTGATGAAGGGTGTTCGTCACGGTAATCTATATACCCTCGAATGCAGCGGTGGCAGGAGATCGTGGTTGGAACTGAAGGAAGTGGTGGAGACCCATGTGAGCACACACGGTTATGGCATAAGCGGCTTGGGCATATGTCGAGAAGGGTCTAGTTCGCTTGGTAAAGAAGGTCTGGCGAAGAATCTGAAGGAACCTAGCATGGATTTTTGCGAGGATTGTGTGTATGGAAAGTCACACGGGGTCAAGTTCTGAGCAACAAGTCTAAGAGCGAGGGATACTAGATTATGTGCACACGGATGTTTGGGGTCCGGCTCGGACAACTTCAAGGGTGGTTCCGGTATTATGTCTCGTTTATTGATGATTATTCTAGGTATGCTTGGATTTACTTTCAAGCACAAGAATGAGGTGTTGAGACATTCAAGAAGTGGAGAACAATGGTTGAGAACAGACAGAAAGAAATTGAAGACGCCGAGATCGATAGCAGTGCAGTATCTGAGATGGTGCTTTCAAGGAGTTCGTGATCGGGAAGGAATTGTTCGACACCGACATCAGTCTACACCACGAGAATGGAGTCGCGAGAGATCGAACCAACACCGGGAAAAGGCGTGAGTATGCGATCTTATGCGAGATTGGGCAACGAATGGTGGGCGGCGGTGGCTTCTGACTTGTTACATTGTGAACCATTCACCACATTCGACATTGGATGGTGATACACCCTATAGGGTGTGGTCGAGAGCATGCGATTATGATAGGCTCGAATTTTCGGATGTACCGCCTACTATCACGCCAACGAGGGAAAGCTTGAGCGAGGGCCAAGAAGGCAATATTCTTGGGATATGCAAAGGGCGTAAAGGCTATCGTCTTTGGTGTACGGAAGATTCAAAGTTCGTGGTCGGCGGGGATGTTACCTTTGATGAGAAATCCATGATTGCGAGGCGTCCAAGGATGATGGTGTTATGGTGGTGAGACTTCTAAGTCTCGAGTTATTGAAATAGAACCTAAAGACCAACTAGGTTCTAATCGTGCTCAAGTGGGAAGTCGGGTAGATGATGAGTTTGAGCGGAGAAGGTTCAGCAGGAAAATACAGGCACTACAACAACAGCGGCTCGAGGATAATTTGGCTTCCACTAGGCCAGCGAGCATGGCAGTCTGGTGGGGCTGATCAACCCCTAAAGCACTATGGCGGCTAATATGGTTGAATCACGCACTCTCGGAGGAGGAGGCGAGCGGTCTCCTTCAAGGAAGCTAGCATGGATTTTTGCGAGGATTGTGTGTATGGAAAGTCACACAGGTCAAGTTTCGAACGCAAGTCTAAGAGCAGAGGGATACTAGATTATGTGCACACGGATGTTTGGGGTCCGGCTCGGACAACTTCAAGGGTGGTTCCGGTATTATGTCTCGTTTATTGATGATTATTCTAGGTATGCTTGGATTTACTTTCGAAGCACAAGAATGAGGTGTTGAGACATTCAAGAAGTGGAGAACAATGGTTGAGAACAGACAGAAAGAAATTGAAGACGCCGAGATCGATAGCGGTCTGAGTATCTGAGATGGTGCTTTCAAGGAGTTCGTGATCGGAAGGAATTGTTCGACACCGACAGTCTACACCACGAGAATGGAGTCGCGGAGAGATCGAACCAACACCGGGAAAAGGCGTGAGTATGCGATCTTATGCGTGATTGGGCAACGAATGGTGGGCGGCGGTGGCTACGACTTGTTACATTGTGAACCATTCACCACATTCGACATTGGATGGTGATACACCCTATAGGGTGTGGTCGAGAACATCACGATTATGATAGGCTCGAATTTTCGGATGTACCGCCTACTATCACGCCAACGAGGGAAAGCTTGACGAGGCCAAGAAGGCAATATTCTTGGGATATGCAAAGGCGTAAAGGCTATCGTCTTTGGTGTACGGAAGATTCAAAGTTAAGTGGTCGTGAGGATGTTACCTTTGATGAGAAATCCATGATTGCGAGGCGTCCAAGGATGATGGTGTTATGGCTGGTGAGACTTCTAAGTCTCGGGTTATTGAAATAGAACCTAAAGACCAACTAGGTTCTAATCGTGCTCAAGTGGGAAGTCGGGTAGATGATGAGTTTGGCGGGGAGGAGGTTCAGCGAGGAAAATACACAGCACTACAACAACAGCGGCTCGAGGATAATTTGGCTTCCACTAGGCCAAAGCGAGCATACAAGCAGTCTGCGGGGGGCTGATCAACCCCTAAAGCACTATGGGCGGGCTAATATGGTTGAATACGCACTCTCGGCGGAGGAGGACGAGCGGTCTCCTTCAAGGAAGCTATTCGGGACAAGGATAGTGAGAGTTGGTTGGCTGCGATGGAGGAAGAGATGGAATCTCTTGGAAGAATCAAACATGGGAGGTGGTCCCATTGCCGTAGGAAGAAAAGCTATTGGTTGTAAATGGGTGTATAAAAGAAAGGAAGATCTTTGAGCTTCGGTGGTGTAAGATACAAGGCGAGGCTAGTGGCTAAGGGTTTTGCACGTAAAGAGGGTGTGGATTACAATGAGATATTTTCTCCGGTGGTGAAACATACTTCTATTCGGTGCTATTGAGTATTGTTGCTCATGGTGATTTTGGTGGATCAACTCGATGTTAAAACGACCTTCTTACACGGAGACTTGGATGAAGAAATCTACATGCATCAACCCGAGGGCTACAAGGTTGAGGATAAGGAGAATCATGTGTGTCGTTTGAGGAAGTCCTTGTATGGATTAAAGCAATCTCCCGGCTGATGGTACAAGCGATTTGACTCCTTCATCTTTGAAGCATGGGTTTTAAAGCGATCATGATTGTTGTGTTTACATTCGGAAGCTTAGCGGAGGTAATTTTATCTATCTTCTTTGTATGTGGATGACATGCTTATTGCTTCTAAGAGCGGGGTGGAGATAGATAGGTTGAAATCTCAACTTGGTGAAGAGTTGAGATGAAGGACATGGGTCTTCTAGGAAAATCTGGGTATGGAGATTAGAAGAGAACGCGAATCGACGATTGTTCTTGAGTCGGAAGGGCTACATAGAGCGGGTGATCGCGAGGTTCGGGATGCAAAGTGCTAAGTCGGTGGTGACTCCATTGGCTCCACACTTTAGGCTTTACGGTAATCAATCTCCCACTCTGTGGAAGAAGCACATGGAGCGTGTTCCTATGCTAGTGCGGTTAGCGGTTTAATGTATGCAATGGTGTGTACACGAGATATTTCCACAGCGGTTAGTGTGGTCGTAGATTCATGGCGAATCCGGAAAGGCGACCGGGAAGCGATGAAGTGGGTCCTCGTGTACTTAAAGGGTACAGTTGATCTGGATCTGTGTTTTGGTGGAGAAACATGTCGATTGACGGGTTTGTGGACTCGATTATCACAGGCGATCTAGATAGGCGGCGATCTACTACTGGTTATGTATTTAAAATACATGGAGCTCCGGTTAGTTGGCGTCGCATGTTACGTGCTACGCTGACACTTTCTACTCGAGTATCATTACGCAGCGGAGAAAGGAAGCATTGTGGTTGTGGGGTCTTCTAGACGATTTGGGGATTGGCAGAAAACGTGAACTTGTGGTGTGACGCGGTGCAATTCACTTACGAAGAATCGAGTTCATCATGCTCGCACCAAGCATATTGATGTCGTATCATTTTGTGGATGTCATGTAGAGGTGATATTTCTCTCATGAAGGTGCACACGAATGAGAATCCCGGACATGTTAACAAGGTGGTCACAGTAGTAAGTTTAAGCATTGCTTAGACTTGCTTCATATCGCTCTTGTTGATTTGCCCAAGGGGCATGGCCTTCTGGCGGTAATGGGTAAGGTGGAGATGATTTGAGGTGAACTACGGTGAGCTTGATCCGGTGGAGGTGCAGTGAGGCGTCGCGTAGTGGCACGGATTGGCCTGGATTGGGATGGTGATCTCTAGATGTTCTTGGTGTTCTTCGGTGTTCGGCCCAAAATTTGAGGTGAATCAAATGATACGAGGTGGAGAATTGTAGAACATGCACAAAACATGCAAGACAAGCCAGTTCAAGAGTCAATTACTAGGCATTGTAGTCGACTACACCGTAGCGCATGAAAGCAAGTTTGGTCAGGAAACGTAGTAGTCGACTAATATGAGTTGTAGTCGACTACACCGTAAAACCATTGAAAGGTGTATTTCTCGCTGGGTTGGTCCGGTAGTCGCATCAACTGCATTGTAGTCGACTATCCATAGTTCATTAGTCGACTAATATGAGTTGTAGTCACTAACGCCAAAACGGGTCTAATTGGTTGGTTTTCAATTGTTAGAGTAATAACCCCTAACCCGATTGTTAGGTAAGTTTCAAGCACGCTGAGCGACCTTGAGAGAGTTTGGTGCATCTTTGGGAGGAGATCTTTGAGAGATTGAGAGGTTTGTTTTAGGTTTCTTTGTGAGAACTTGTAATCCTAATTTGTATTCTCTTTCTATTAGTGAAAATCCTCCTTACCTCCCCGTGGACGTAGGCAACTTGTCAACCACGAAATCTCGTGTTTTACTCTTTATTGTGTTTTTTTTCGCTTGTGGTGGTTTCTCTCGACGGTTCGCGGTCCCTACCAACAAGAATACATTCAAAAACACTCAAAAGTAACAAAGCTTGTCATGGTGTGTAAAATTTGACGCACCCAGTTCATCGGTGTTTAAATGGGATTGGATTCTGAACCTCAAGATGTAGGATGCAACTGCTCCAATTTGAATAAAATCAACTGCCATGAATTCACCCCTATCAGCAAAAGTTTTTTTCTTTTCTTTTACCCTCTTCAGAGTATCATAGCACTGATTTATAGGCCATAAGAGTTGTTTTTGGAAACATTGATATGAAATATTCGCCATATACGCTCATTAATAAGCATACGGTAAAACAAGAAACATTATATATTACCACATTAAACCAATAAATAGTATGATAGAGGTTAATGAATGTACATTCTCATTTCATGTATTCTGCATACAGATTTGTGCACGTGCAATGTACTTGGAAGGTTGTAGGTTGCAGAAATTTTTTGAGGAAAAGTTTCACAGAAAGTAATGAAATGGCAAAACCAAGGACACATGAATGTAACCATGTCACCTAGATTTATATATAAATTATGCATATGCTTGCTAGGGATTATGTGCCTGAATGCTTATTCAGTGCATGAACAAGGTTTTAGGTGCCTAGAGGTACATGAATTCATTTTCTGTATGGAGTCTGTGTATGCAAATTGATAATGATTAGCATGCATTAAACTGGCATGCACTTGCAAAGTGTTGAGTATCACAATATATATGCAACAATTTGCTAATACCTACAAATACATGAATTCATATGAAATTTTCAATATATGTCATGTATATTTCAAATAATAAAAGTTGTAGTCGACTAATCTCTGATTCATTAGTCGACTAATATGAGTTGTAGTCGACTAATCTCTGATTCATTAGTCGACTAATATGAGTTGTAGTCGACTAATCTCTGATTCATTAGTCGACTAATATGAGTTGTAGTCGACTAATGCAGGCGATTCAGCGGGTCTAATTAGGAATTGGTTTTAAACCCAATTCGTTTAGAGGCTATTAATAACCCCTAACCTGATTGTTAGGGTAAGTTTCAAGCACGTTTTGGAGCAGCCTTTGAGAGAGTTTGGTGCATCTTTGGAGAGGAGATCTTTTGAGAGATTGAGAGGTTTGTTTTTAGGGTTTCTTTGTGAGAACTTGTAATCCTAATTTGTATTCTCTCTTTCTATTAGTGAAAATCCCCCCTCCTTACCCCGTGGACGTAGGCAACTTGCCGAACCACGTAAATCTCGTGTCTTTACTCTTTTATTGTGTTTTTGCTGTCGTTTGTGGTGGTTTCTCTCGACGGTTCCGCGGTCCGCGCGCCCAACAAGAATACATTCAAAAACACTCAAAAGTAACAAAGCTTGTCATGGTGTGTAAAATTTGACGCACCCAGTTCATCGGTGTTTAAATGGGATTGGATTCTGAACCTCAAGATGTAGGATGCAACTGCTCCAATTTGAATAAAATCAACTGCCATGAATTCACCCCTATCAGCAAAAGTTTTTTTCTTTTCTTTTACCCTCTTCAGAGTATCATAGCACTGATTTATAGGCCATAAGAGTTGTTTTTGGAAACATTGATATGAAATATTAAGCCATATACGCTCATTAATAAGCATACGGTAAAACAAGAAACATTATATATTACCACATTAAACCAATAAATAGTATGATAGAGGTTAATGAATGTACATTCTCATTTCATGTATTCTGCATACAGATTTGTGCACGTGCAATGTACTTGGAAGGTTGTAGGTTGCAGAAATTTTTTGAGGAAAAGTTTCACAGAAAGTAATGAAATGGCAAAACCAAGGACACATGAATGTAACCATGTCACCTAGATTTATATATAAATTATGCATATGCTTGCTAGGGATTATGTGCCTGAATGCTTATTCAGTGCATGAACAAGGTTTTAGGTGCCTAGAGGTACATGAATTCATTTTCTGTATGGAGTCTGTGTATGCAAATTGATAATGATTAGCATGCATTAAACTGGCATGCACTTGCAAAGTGTTGAGTATCACAATATATATGCAACAATTTGCTAATACCTACAAATACATGAATTCATATGAAATTTTCAATATATGTCATGTATATTTCAAATAATAAAAGTTGCTAACGTAGCTTTGGTGCCGAATTATGAATCTTGATTTAGCAAAACATCAGAATAATCATGGGAGATAGAAATGAAAAGTTATAATTTAAAATAAAAAAACAAATGTGCACCTCAGACTCTTAGACTGTTGATATTTAGATCAAACAGTAATAGCTTTAAAGTTTTCATCCATAAACTACCCGATCCCTTTTTCTCTGTTTAACAGAATAAATGAAAAACATGATTCTATTTAATAAAACTTCTTATTAATAAATATATTTTTGAGTGTTTGATTGATAAATATCTCCTTAATATTATTTAATTAAAAAACGATCCAGCTTGTTTTTGTCAATTTTGTTGTACAGATGAACGCTACTGTTTTTAAATCTTTTTGCTGATAATTATTTTCATACAAATTTGTATGATTAATTGAATACAGACAAGTGCTCAAAAAGACTCCGATACCCTCATTAGCAAAAATGCAATATAGATAATACTGGATTGTGGCTTGGCACAATTGTAATTCAAACTCCAAATTATGCTATCAGCGTCAACACATTCAAAACTTCTTTTGGTGTTCTGTTATCCAAATTCCTGAGTTGCTCAGGATCCTATCAGAAATGTCAAGTTCATTATTAAAGCATCATAGTACAATTTATTGAGTTAATTTCACGACTAACAACCAATTACAAATAATTTCAATCAAGTACTTTACACAATATAACAAATTCATATATGGTCTGTACCCCTATAACTATACACACATCGTTTATATTTCAAGGAGAATTGCTCAATCAAGGCAAGGAGCACTCAGGAGGCAATCCTTGTGGAAACCGCTTCAGATCAGTACAATAGTTATAAATCATATACTTCTGCTGCACCTCTTTCATCCTCTCTTGGCCTGCAGTATCCAATTCTTGGTTGAACCATCCACTGCTTGTCGAACCACAATTAGATTTGCCTGATGACCAGACACAAGCATCCGCGTTGAACCCTCTGTAGGATGCAGTGAAGGGAGCCTGAGTCCAGTCAGTCTTCACCAGCCCGCCTCTTGTAGCCCAGTCTTCGGCGTCCCAAAGGCTCGAGTAGATTCTCATTGGTTGATCCTTGGGGAATGGGATGCCGTTGGATTCGTGGTTCTTGAAGTCTCTGATAGGCACGCCATCAACTGAGAAACTGCATGAAGAATAAAACAAGAAGATAATGAGTTTAGGAACTTGGCAACAACTGGAAAAGAGATTTAATTGTACAGCTCATCTATTATGGATCTGTGCAACTTATACTAGCTTTTAACTGGTTGACTACTAGTCTTTTATCAGAATTAATCACTGTAATCACATAGCTAGTTTTGTATACTTTCCAAAGTTCCTTGCTAGTAATCACTCTTTACTTTTTTATGGAAATGAAGAATGAGAGAGATTGAGCCTTTCTTTGTACTAGTTCTTCGATTACAGATCTCTTGAATTTGAAAAAGAGGAACTCGATTGCTATATGAAGTAAGTCAACTTCCATCACTTGTATTGCACATGATAATTCTTACTGACAGATTATTCATGATATTAGTTTTAATCAAGATTCGTATTTGCAATTAACCCCAAAAATAGGGTATATATATTTCTTAGCTTACATGACATGTTGAGGGTTCCATAGAATTGAGTAGGTGTGAAAATCAGCTCTTGGATCAAACCAGAGATAGAACTGCTGCTCTCTGTTGCCCTTCCCCTGAGTAAACACATTAGTATGCAGGATGTAAGGGTCGCCGCTGAGGTTACCGAGGAACTCAAAGTCGATTTCATCATGAGTTGGTCCTTGAGACGATAACTGTTCATTTCCAAAGAATACTCATTAGTACCACAGCATACATACAGTACTCAAATGATTTATAATCACAGGAGGAAGCAACGAATTAAGCTTACATAGTAGGCAGTGACAGTGCCTGCAGAATTCCCAGGAACAAGCTTGAGCTGCATATCAATTTTGCCGAAGAGAAACTCGTTCTTCGTCTGAAAGCCTGAGCCAGAGTCCTTATCAAGAGATAAAGTGAGGAGCTGCCCATTCTCGAGAATTTTGCCACGACCACCGCCCCAAGTTATGTCTACATCTTGATCCAAGTTTCCAGCAACGAGGTTCGCAGTGAAACAGAACGCTAGAAGAGTGGCACACAAAGCAAAAGAAGAAGCCATCACTTTTTGAGAGTTCGACAATCTGTTGTCGATGTGAGCAAGAGCGCGGGGTTTTGAGGGGTTTTATAATGGGAAACTTTAATTAAAAATAGTTTATGGGCTGGCTGGCATTGAGCTGTGATAAATGGAAAGAGAAAGAGAAGAAAAGGAAGACACGGTTTCAAAGCAGATAGGCCGCTCACCTGAAGAGAACTGCCGACGACACGAGTGTCAACGCGAAGAAAATTTATAATTAGTAGCGCGCGGGGCCGGATCCAGCTGCTACGCAGTGAGATTTGAGTAGTGAGCACGCAGGGTTTGAAGCTTGCCATTTGCAAACGTGTTTTTCTTTAGGACTGACGCAGTCATAACGAGGGGAAAGAAATATCGTAAAGAGGGCCCTTATAGACCATTATGCTATTTAAATACCACTGTACTATCTATTAGTGCCATCACGCTGCACTGATATATCGGGGATTTCATGTGCAGAGCATGGAGTACAGTCCATATTGAAAGATTGGAAAAGAGTGATGGATTTAAATAGAAAATTTAGATTTGTTTTCGATAGTTTTAAGTTAATGAGTTAATTTGGTTATCGTCACGAGACTAATGCCTTGTAATTTCCAGATTGAGGGCGATTAAAGATGTCGCGAGAATGGGCAAGGTGATGTTAGCCCACCAACCTCAAGACGAGGGGGGATTCTAGAATGGTTGACATGTCATGTCGTTGTCACATTGTTGCAACTTTAGATTAAGTTTGGAAATCTAAGTCTGCCCATAAGTGATAGATGGTTCTATGGGTATTGTTATTCATGTTATTGCTATATGATTACTGGTTTAGATCAAAAGTCAGGTTACATAAGGATGATGGATGATGTTCGAGATAGCTTATGAGAGCAACACCGGTCTAGTTAACTCACATATAGTAGAAGATCCTATGGATGTTCGTCTCCCAAATCCCATTAGTTACTTCAAAAATCCCCATAGCTTTTCCATCCATTGTTAGAACTCAGGGATGCGTTAGTGACTAAACAAATTTGGTTAATTACTATGTTATTATCGCTTAGGCATGTTTGGTAAATGTTTAAGGAAGAGGAACTAAGGAAAAGAGTTAAAATATTTAGTTCATTTATTAACCCAAAGTGTTAAATTTGTTAGCACATTAAGTAAGATTTATTAATCCATATCATCATTTTTAATGTTTGGGAATAGTAATAAGGATCATAATCTTTATTATAGAGGAGTTATCTTTTAACCCGCCTAATTAGAATTATTAGTAAAATCATCATTTTGAGGGGTTATATCATTTTAACCCCCCTCTAGAAGGGTTATCTAAACCCTTTAGCATTTTTTGTATTTGGAACTATAGATGGTTTGCGTTTTGGAGGTTAAGAAAGTGTTACATCTCCTTAACCCCATAGTTAACCCATTGTCAAATGACATCTTAAGATTTAAAGTTTCAAATTGATTTATAGGAATGCCTGTAAAGAAGAATAAAATGAGAGGAGACGGCCATTATAATTTGAGAGGAGACGGCCTTTATAAAAATGGGTTAGGGGATGCAATATGAGGAAGAAAGAAGAATAAAACGAGTTTGGATTTAAATAGGTCTTGTGTATAAATGAGGGTTAAGATTTGGATTTACTTAAATTAACAAAAGAGTATAACTGAAACCATGGCAAGAAGTAATTCCCCCTAGCTAACTGCAGGAACTAATAATTTGAGATAATTGATAGGAATTGAGGGAGTAAATTATAATTTCAATGATTTGACGGAATAACTCCAAAACATAAATAAAAGATTAAAGGGTAAAATCCTAAAGTCCTGTTGATGGGCTTGAGACTAGCTTTACACTGTTTAGATCAGACAGGCCTATAAATTTATGGTGGGCTATTGTTTTATTTCATTTCAAAGGGGGAAAACCATAAATCTACCCAACTTTTATGATCTGACCCGATTTTTAAGCGTGTCAGTGCGTCACCTTTTTCTAAGGGTCGATTAGATTTGCCCTTAGTGAAGAGAAGTTAAGTGAACATAGAATAATTTTTCTTTAGGGGGAACATAGAATAAGTTAAGTTAAAAAGTTAACATACAAAATTTTTGGGGATTTAGTAAGGAAACTTATTTCACCATGTTTGAAATTTTAAAAAGTGAATGGAAGGTAGGGAATATATATATAAATTTACATAAATAACCATGCATGTTATTTTACCTCTTTGGATCTTATTTTGATAGAATGGTAAAATTGTCTTTTGTGTAATATCCTATTTATTAGGGTTCTTTTCCTTTCCTATTTATTAGGGTTCTTTTCCCATACCTCAAATAAAGTTTCAAACAGAGTTAATGTGTCCCCCTACCTTTCCTTACCTCGCATTAACCACAACCCAAACAAGCCCTAAGAGTACACGTAAGGATGTAGAACGAAAATGAACATTTACGGTTCTAATATGTATCACTGTGCTAATGGGGAATAAGAATATGGGTTATGAGTTTCACTTACCAAACCCTACTCGTACTAGTATTTGTATTCATAGTTAGTAAGCATATGCACATGTATGATTCATATATGATCCGTCTTGCACCTAGGGATGGAAGTGAACTAAATAATTAACAAACAACTTTGTTATTTTTCTACCGATATTCGGTTATATTTGATTTTGTAGTAAACAATTAATTTTAGTATTTGATCATACATGAATATAATTTAATGAAAAATATATTTGATTTGGTTGATCATTTAGCTATTCAATTATGTTTAACATTTTAGTCATATGAATTTATATATTTATTCGTCCAGACTTTTATTACACATCATACCTCATATAGATAAATAAATAAAATAGAATTTTCTTCCCCTTATTTTGAACTCAACCTCCCAAATGCCTAAGCTGACAGCTTCAGTGCTCCAAGAACTAGTTTTTGGAGTTCTAATGGAATAAGTCATGAATAATTTCCTTCTCGTCTCCACTTTTTCCATGAGGAGCAATTTGCTTTTGAAGTATTAGTATCAAACATGATAGTTATCTAGTTTTTTGGGGCAGCTGCAGGTCATCTTCCCCTCAATTTTTTTGGAATTGCTAACTTATGTAGGGATGCTATCATAACCCGGGATCCTGCAGGGTGCTATGTGCCAAACAGGGAGGCTGAGGAGATGACAAAAATGTCCCCTCAAAAGAAAAACACTTGGTTCAATACACCCCTCAATTAGGGGTGGTAGCGATGGAATTGAATTGAATGCTAAGGCATTCGTGTTTATATTTATTTAAAATTATAGAATTTGAACCCGAATTCTAACATCCATATTTGGAGTGTTCTGAATTTGAACTCAAATACTAGGTTTTTGATAAATCTTCATTAATATTCACGAATATTTATCGAATATCAAAGTATATTCAGTTCGGTAAAGAATTTAATTTTTAAATGGTATTTAGATTCATAAATAAAAAATATTCCTTTATAATATGTGAGCAAAGCTCTTGTAAACTTAAGTTCATATGGGCAGTGATCCTCTAATTTTTTTTTATCCATTAGATTTGCTTGTAGATTAGTCTTTGCTATGTGAAACACATCAAGACATACATCTCAAAGATAGCCTTGATGTGTATCACATACCAATATAAATCTAAAAGCAAATCTAATGGATAAAAAATTTGATGGATAGAACCCTAAATCAACTTACATTTACAATATATATATATATATATATATATATATATATATATATATATATATATATATATATATATATATATATATATGTATATGGGCGGTTCAATGAGAACCCAAATAAATGTGAGAACTAAGAATCCAATATCAACCATCCATCATACAAAATCAAAGGCTGAGATTCTCCAAAAATTAAGGTGGTAGAATTGTAATTAAATAGATATTAGAAACCTAAATAAGGGTAAAAGGGTAAAAAGCAGAGAGATAATGGAAAACTGATAAATCTATAATCATGGAAACCGGCAATCAATTAGAACCAGATTTATATAATTAATTAAAAAGATAAGATTAAGAAAGGTAAGAAGATAAGTTAGTTTTGATTTGAGATATTTAACGAGGAGAGAGAAACTAAGATATGTCATGATTCTGCACCCCACAAACTTTGTCTAAAATACGTTATTAAAAATACAATTCTAGTTCTGAGAATGCATATTATAACTTATAGAATCATGTAATCATTATTACGAATCACCTAGTATAAAAAGCAGAATCTCCTTTATCAACTTACGAATCACATATTGTTACGAATTCCTAGATTTTATCGTATATTACATGATTACGTAAGTTTTAATATGCGATTCGTAAGTTGATAAAGGAGATTCGCTTTGTAAACTTAGAGATTCGTAACAATAAATACATGATTCGTAAGTTGATAAAGGAGATTCTATTTTTATACTAGGTGATTTTGTAACAATAATTACGTGATTCGTAAGTTATAATATGCGATTCGTAAGTTGATAAAGGAGATTCTATTTTTATACTAGGTGATTTTGTAACAATAATTACGTGATTCGTAGTTATAATATGCATTCTATACGCTGACAGAGTATATTCTGCTTTGTAAACTTAGAGATTCGTAAGATGATAGAATATATCCCGCTTTGTAAACTTAGGGATTCTCAGAACAATAAATACATGATTCTCGTAAGTTTTAATATGCGATTCGTAAGTTGATAAAGGAGATTCGCTTTTATACTAGGTGATTCTCGAACAATGACTACGTGATTCGTAAGTTATAATATGCGATTACGTAAGTTGATAAAGGAGATTCGCTTTGTAAACTTAGAGATTACGTAAGATGATAGAATATATCTGTTTTGTAAACTTAGGGATTCTCAGAACAATAAATACATGATTCGTAAGTTTTAATATGCATTCGTAAGTTGATAAAGGAGATTCTCGCTTTGTAAACTTAGGGATTACGTAACAATAAATACATGATTACGTAAGTTGTAATATGCAGTCCGTAATTTGATAAAGGTGATTTTATTTTTTAAACAAGGTGATTTTGTAATAATGATTACGGATTCGTAGTTATAATATGCGATTCGTAAGTTGATAAAAGAGATTATGTTTTTATAATAGGTGATTCTCGTAACAATGATCACGTGATTCTTTAAGTTATAATATGCATTCTCGTAAGTTGATAAAGGAGATTCTATTTTGTAAACTTAGAGATTCGTAACAATAAATACATGATTACGTAAGTTTTAATATGCGATTCTATATGTTGATAAAGGAGATTCTATTTTTATACTAGGTGATTTTGTAACAATAATTACGTGATTCTGTAAGTTATAATATGCGATTCTATATGTTGATAAAGGAGATTCAGAATAATTAGATGATTCTCAGAATTATAAATACGTAATCACTACACACAAAAAAAGAGAAAGTAAAAAAATGAAAAGAAGAGGGGAAGGGAGAGCCGCCTAAAAACAAAAAAAAGGGAAAGAGCGGAGAGCATGTGAGAAACGCCACCATGAAAAGTAAAAAATATATGAAATAATAAAGAAGAAGAAGAAAAGGAAGCATGTGGGAGACGCCACCATGAAAACCAAAAAATATATAAAATAATGAAGAAGAAGAATAAACGGAAGCATGTGGGAGACGCCACTATGAAAATAAAAAAATATATGAAATAATAAAGAAGAAGAAGAAGAAACGGAAGCATGTGGGAGACGCCACCATAAAAATCAAAAAATATATAAAATAATGAAGAAGAAGAATAAACAGAAGCATGTAGGAGATGCCACCATGAAAACTAGAAAATATATAAAATAATGAAGAAGAAGAAGAAATGGAACAGGAGCACGGAGGGTTTGACTCCGAGAAGAAAACGCCGAGATAGGAAAAAAGATTTTTTAAACGTGATGAAGAAATCACGATTATTTAGGAAATATAAAACTACCTATATTGTAACCGATTCTTTTCTGACCAAAATGACGAGCAAGCCCTTTAATTCAGTTTTTGAGTGTTAGTTCTTAGTTCTCATATTTGTTACTGGTTCTCATTTGATCCTACTCTATATATATATATATATATATATATATATATATATATATATATATATATATATATATATATATATATATATATATATATATATATATATATATATATATATATAGCAAGGCTCTATAAACTTAAGTTGATAAGAGATAGTGTCCACCAACTTTTATATCCATTGATGTTGCCTTGGGATAGGTGAAATCAAGATGTACACAAATCTCAAAGATGGGCTTTATATCTTTCACTGATCCCAAGGCAACATCAATGGATAGAAAAGTTAGTGTATGACTATTCCCTATACACTCAAGTTTATAGGAGCCTTGCTCTATATATATATATATATATATATATATATATATATATATATATATATATATATATATATATATATATATATATATATATATATATATATATATATATATATATATATATATATATATATATATATATATATATATATATATATATATATATATATATATATATATATGAGATTAATGGGTATCATATGCCATATGAGAGGATTTTCGAGATAGCTTAAGTTGATAGGATTTGTTATATATATATATATAGCAAGGCTCTATAAACTTAAGTTGATAAGAGATAGTGTCCACCAACTTTTATATCCATTGATGTTGCTTGGGATAGGTGAAATCAAGATGTACACAAATCTCAAAGATGGGCTTTATATCTTTCACTGATCCCAAGGCAACATCAATGGATAGAAAAGTTAGTGTATGACTATTCCCTATACACTCAAGTTTATAGGAGCCTTGCTCTATATATATATATATATATATATATATATATATATATATATATATATATATATATATATATATATATATATATGAGATTAATGGGTATCATATGCCATATGAGAGGATTTTCGAGATAGCTTAAGTTGATAGGGATTTGTTATATATATATAGCAAGGCTCTATAAACTTAAGTTGATAGGGAATAGTATACACCAACTTTTGTATCCATTGATGTTGCTTGGGATCCGTGAAATCAAGAGATGTACAAATCTCAAAGTGGGCTTTATATCTTTCACGGATCCCAAGGCAACATCAATGGATAGAAAAGTTAGTGTATGACTATTCCCATACACTCAAGTTTATAGAGCCTTGCTCTATATATATATAACAAATCTCTATAAACTTAAGTTTATAGGAATAGTCATACACCAACTTTTCTATTCATTGATGTTGCCTGGGATCCATGAAAGATATGAAGCCCATTTTGAGATTTGTGCATCTTTGATGGCACAAATCTAAAGGCAACATCAATGGATAAAAAATTGGTGTATACTATTCCCTATAAACTTAAGTTTATAGAGATTTATATATATATATATATATATATATATATATATATATATAAGAGATTAATGGGTATCATTGATATATGGGGATTCCTCTTATACGACGCCAAGACAATCTCCACCAAGTATGATTTTAATAAAATAAGAGGCATTCTCTCCTACACTTGGTGGAGATTGTGCCACCTAAGCGTATATGAGAAAAATCCCTCATATGTCAATGATATCCATTAATCTCTATATATATAGAATAATGAGTATCATATGTCATATGAGGAGATTCCTTATATACAATGACAGAAGACAATCTCCACCAAGTGTGGTTATGAGGCATTCTCTCTCCTACTTTATACACTTGGTGGAGATTGTGCCACATCATTGTATATGAGGAATCCCCTCATATGGCATATGATACCCATTATTTCATATATATATATATATATATATATATATATATATATATATATATATATATATATATATATATATATATATATATATATATATATATATATATATATATAATGATGGATATGAGGTGGCGGTTCATTTTGCTAAATGAGTTACCAAGAGATAGAGTGGTGAGGTCCACACCTTTGATGTGACTAGCATAGTGGGCCTCACCACATGACCATCTCTTGGTAGCTCATTTAGCAAAATGAGCCACCTCATATATATATATATTTATATATCTATTGATTTGAGATTATTTAAGTCCCAAATTTATTTGTTTAGTATTAAATAAACAATCAAATTGAATACCGAATAGTTACTCAAACAATTAACAAACTATTTGTTAATTCTTTGGTTTGTTTCCATACCTATTTATTAGGGTTCTTTTCCCATACCTCAAATAAAGTTTCAAAGCGAGAGTTAATGTGTCCCCTACCTTTCCTTACCTCGCATTAACCACAACCCAAACAAGCCCTAAGAGTACAGTAAGGATGTAGAGCGAAAATGAACATTTACGGTTCTAATATGTATCACTGTGCTAATGGGGAATAAGAATATGGGTTATGAGTTTCACTTACCAAACCCTACTTTCGTACTAGTATTTGTATTCATAGTTAGTAAGCATATGCACATGTATGATTCATATATGATCCGTCTTGCACCTAGGGATGGAAGTGAACTAAATAATTAACAAACAACTTTGTTATTTTTCTACGATATTAGGTTATATTTGATTTTGTAGTAAACAATTAATTTTTAGTATTTGATCATACATGAATATAATTTAATGAAAAATATATTTGATTTGGTTGATCATTTAGCTATTCAATTATGTTTAACATTTTAGTCATATGAATTTATATATTTATTCGTCAGACTTTTATTACACATCATACCTCATATAGATAAATAAATAAAATAGAATTTTCTTCCTTATTTTGAACTCAACCTCCCAAATGCCTAAGCTGACAGCTTCAGTGCTCCAAGAACTAGTTTTGGAGTTCTAATGGAATAAGTCATGAATAATTTCCTTCTCGTCTCCACTTTTTCCATGAGGAGCAATTTGCTTTTAAGTATTAGTATCAAACATGATAGTTATCTAGTTTTTGGGGCAGCTGCAGGTCATCTTCCCTCAATTTTTTTGGAATTGCTAACTTATGTAGGGATGCTATCATAACCCGGGATCCTGCAGGGTGCTATGTGCCAAACAGGGAGGCTGAGGAGATGACAAAAATGTCCCCTCAAAAGAAAAACACTTGGTTCAATACACCCCTCAATTAGGGGTGGTAGCGATGGAATTGAATTGAATGCTAAGGCATTCGTGTTTATATTTATTTAAAATTATAGAATTTGAACCGAATTCTAACATCCATATTTGGAGTGTTCTGAATTTGAACTCAAATACTAGGTTTTGATAAATCTTCATTAATATTCACGAATATTTATCGAATATCAAAGTATATTGATTAGTAAAAGAAATTTAATTTTAAATGGTATTTAGATTCATAAATAAAAATATTCCTTTATAATATGTGAGCAAAGCTCTTGTAAACTTAAGTTCATATGGGCGATGATCCTCTAATTTTATCCATTAGATTTGCTTGTAGATTAGTCTTTGCTATGTGAAACACATCAAGACATACATCTCAAAGATAGCCTTGATGTGTATCACATACCAATATAAATCTAAAAGCAAATCTAATGAATAAAACTGATGGATAGAACCTAAATCAACTTACATTTACAATATATATATATATATATATATATATATATATATATATATATATATATATATATATATATATATATATATATATATATGAGATTAATGGGTATCATTGATATATGAGGATTCCTTATATACAATGACAGAAGACAATCTCCACCAAGTATGATTTTAATAAAATAAGAGGCATTCTCTCCTACACTTGGTGGAGATTGTGCCACCTAAGCTTATATGAGAAAAATCCTCATATGTCAATGATATCCATTAATCTCTATATATATATATATAATAAATTTATAAACTTAAGTTTATAGGAGATTTATATATATA
>CM022705.1:62290046-62392546 GCA_012295165.1 Asparagus setaceus | reverse complement strand
TTGCCTTGGGATCCATGAAAGATATGAAGCCCATTTTGAGATTTGTGCATCTCTTGATGGCACAAATCTAAAGGCAACATCAATGGATAGAAAAGTTAGTGTATGACTATTCCCTATACACTCAAGTTTATAGAGCCTTGCTCTATATATATATATATATATATATATATATATATATATATATATATATATATATATATATATATAAGAGATTAATGGGTATCATTGATATATGGGGATTCCTCTTATACTGACGTGCACAATCTCCACCAAGTATGATTTTAATAAAATAAGAGGCATTCTCTCTCCTACTTTATACACTTGGTGGAGATTGTGCCACCTAAGCGTATATGAGAAAAATCCCCTCATATGTCAATGATATCCATTAATCTCTCTATATATATAGAATAATGAGTATCATATGTCATATGAGGAGATTCCTTATATACAATGATGTAGCAATCTCCACCAGTGTGGTTATGAGGCATTCTCTCTCCTACTTTATACACTTGGTGGAGATTGTGCATCATGTATATGAGGGAATCCCCTCATATGTCAATGATATCCATTAATCTCTATATATATATATATATATATATATATATATATATATATATATATATATATATATATATATATATATATATATATATATATATATATATATATATATGGAATGATGGATATGAGGTGGCGGTTCATTTTGCTAAATGAGTTACCAAGAGATAGAGTGGTGAGGTCCACACCTTTGATGTGACTAGCATAGTGGGCCTCACCACATGACCATCTCTTGGTAGCTCATTTAGCAAAATGAGCCGCCACCTCATATATATATATATTTATATATCTATTGATTTGAGATTATTTAAGTCCCAAATTTATTTGTTTAGTATTAAATAAACAATCAAATTGAATACCGAATAGTTACTCAAACAATTAACAAACTATTTGTTAATTCTTTGGTTTGTTTCCATACCTACCCTTAATGACTCCAACTCCTTTTAACCCGACTAGACTAATAAAAGTGCAATCTAGTTCATCTGCAATTTTGATCCTCCAATTCATTCCTTTGACCTAGAGATTCCCTTCAATTTATTGTTGCCCGCTTGCGATTTTAATTGGTAAAAAGATGAGAATAAAGAATCATGTATATGTTATGGTAAATGGTGAGGAAAAAGATACAGGATTTGAGATTTTTCTTTGGTAGGCTCGATCAAGTATTGAGAAAAGTTTTTAGAGTTAAAGAGTTTTTCGGGTTGAAGGAATTTGAGTGAGGCAAATTTTACAAAGTATTGATTTATTGAATCAAATTTAATTGGTGCTTTTTGATGACGTATAAGTATTTTTGGATTCGTTGATGAACATGCGTAAAAATTTTTGGGCAGAGATGAAGACGAGGCTAGAGTTGTAGTGGAAGAAGAGAGGGGAGAGAAGTACAACATTATCCTTTAAATAAAAACAAATGCTTAATTGCACTTAAATATCCTATAGTTTTTCCTATTTTGCAGTTATATACTCTCACTTATTTTTTGCAGTACTCATGTACCCTAATGTTTTAAAAACTTGTACTTATATACCCTAGTTGTTTTGGTAGCACATATATACCGTTAAGTTTTAAATATGTGCACTTAAATGCCCTAAAGTTTTTTAAACTTGCACTTAAATACCATCAGTTCTATTTATTGGAACTCACCAAAGCAATTCTCTGCCCCAAGCTCTCTCACTGCCTCAAAACTGGTTTTTTAAAAGGCTAAATTACTTGTTATATTTAGTTGGTCCTAACTCCTAAGTATCAATTTGGTATATATTTTTTTTACTCCAATGATGATAAGGTATATAAAGTGGGACATGATAATAACAATGCCTATTTTTTAGCCGGAGCAAAATTTTTAGCGAGATCACCTCATGTGACTTGTCATGTACCTCTTACATGGCTAATTGAGCTTATGTAGTGAAGATTAAGCAGGATCTTTAACTAACCTTTATGAAAAAAGTCCCCAAAATATCCCCTTCTCTTACTTCTGTCTATTTTCTATTCATGTTAGGGAGAAAACATTTTCTTTCCGAAATTGTAGAGATTTTCTAACCTAATTTTAATTGTCCTAATCCAATTTTAACCCTTATAGGAAGAAGAACACCCAATTTGATCATCACTCTTTTGAGCCCTAATTTGAAAGGGGAAAAAAATCTTTTCAGTTCAATGAATGAGACTAACTACCTCTTATAAGAATCTATATCAAAATCACATGACGTTTAGGGGCTGCTTGGTTCATTTCCCACTTTTTGTGGAAACCTCATTCCATAGGAAAACCCATTAGGAAATCAATTTACACACTTTTCTCTTGTTTGGTTGGCATATAACAAATGGGAAAAATTGGTTGATAAGCCTTTTCTCACTTTTTTTTTTGTGTGTGGTTGATTTTAAAGTATGTATGAAAAAATGAATATGGTCACTATAGTAAGATTACCTCTCAGTAAAGATAATTTTATTTGTGACCGTTGTGAGTGGTAATTTTACCAAAAGAAAGCTCATAGAATGCAACAAAACAATATAGCAAATTCATATGAAACTTGTAACAAAGAAAAACCATACCAAACCTCAGAATAACATAATTGCTCATAACTCGTATGACCTATGCACTTGAGTTAGCGAGAAAATTCATACGAAACTTGTAAATAACCCGATTCATCATAACAACCATATGACATGAAAAATCATACCAACCCTGTAAATAACATAATTGCTCATAACTCGTATGACCTATGCACTTGAGTTAGCAGAAAATTTATATGAAACCTATAAATAACCTGATTCATCATAACAACCATATGACATGAAAAATCATACCAAACCTGTAAAAAACACGTTTGGCTATAACTTGTATATACTATACACCTAAATTAGCAGAAAATTCATACGAAACTTGTAAATAACCTGATTCATCATAACAACCCATATGATATGAAAATAAAAAAGGCTCAGAATACATTTATTTATAGGTCATTATCATCATAGAAAGTCATCCAATACATCTTCATAAAAAGCGACGACAAGTTCACAATATCACAGTGCAAAGAACAATGATTCCCGAAGATCACAAAAAGAACAATGATTTCTAATAAATTTAGAAGGGGACAACAAGATCAAAAAAATATCACAATAAATTCAGAAAAATGCAGAAATTAAACCTTAAATTGCTGAATCTGCACAAATCAAACAATAAGAAAAATGATTCCCCAAGAAAGGCGTTGACTTTTCTCAAGATTCAACAAAGATCACAAAAGAGGGGAAGAAATTAGCAGCCCAACAAAAATCAGTGGCAGCCTGAAGGGGGAAAAACCGCAACCATCAAAGAGGAACCGAGGCGTGAAGAGAGAAAAAGCGGGGAAAAATAGATGTACCCCTAGCCATTAAAGAGTTTTCCCCAATAAAATTGCATATCTAACAAAAGTACAATCGAAAGGGAGGGTTTTCACCCATTTTCATCCAAAACTCGTTTTGGATGGAAATGGGGGAAATGAGATCGGCTGAGATGGAGGAGATTTCTACGTTGCTAGCCCTAAGAGGGGAAGCAAACCAAACCGGGACAAAGAAAACCCTAAAAGCCCTTTAGTCGATGTGAAAATTGTGTCGGAAGGGGGAAAAAGGTTTCTTTGTTTATTTAAGCGAACCAAATAGCCTCTTAGTCATCAAAAATTTTGCTTCAAAAAAAAAGTCATGTTGTCACTGTTTAGCACTTTATACATCTTATCATTATCGGAGAAAGAAAATATACCAAGTTGGTTCTTAGGATCAATAAAATATACCAATCTAATGATTTAGTTTTTTTATTTATTTATTAAAGTTTTGGAATAATTGATGAATACTATACAGTCATGTCACCCATTTAAACGGGTCGGGTCAAATTAGGGTTTGACCCGAATTCAGATAATTCGATAGCCGACTCTCCCCATCTCTTAAAACCCGTATCTCCGCCAGCCCTCGCACTTCTGCTAAAACCCTGCTTTCTTCTCCTCCTTCTCTCATGGCGACTTCAAGGTCGCAGGCCGTGAAGTGCCTGGATACTTCCTCAGGTCCAAAGCGATTCACTGTAAGCTCTCTCTCAAAACCCTAATTCCCCTGCACTGTTATTTCTTTCAATTTATCATCTTTTTGTTTTTTCCCCCAGTTCAAGAGCATCTCCCAGAGAATCGAAGAAATCGACATCAATGTCTACAAGAGCCTCGACCCCTTGAGGCCCGAGCCCAAAAGCTCCTCCTTTTTCCTCGATAGTCTTTTGCATTGGCGAGTAAGTTTCGTTTCCTTAAACCCTAGGGTCAGCGGCATAGCCATAAATTGAAGCTTGGAGGGGCACTTTGTTTCTCCTCTTAAAAGAATTGTGTGTTTTTTCCAAGAGAATTGTGCCATATATTTAGAACAATTATATTTGTACTTATATACCCCCACTTAAGTTTTTAGAATTGGCACTTTCATACCTTCCGTTATGCAAAGGTGAGAATTTTCTTCTTAATAGCTCCATGTGACTCTCACATGCTAACTTTAGAACTTTTTTAAACCTTAATGTTTATTGAATTTACTATTTAACCTACTCGAGTAAAAGTTCCATGGGTTTACAATGGAATTGAGGTAGTTTTAATAGTAAATTTAACAAACGCTAAAGATTAAAATGTTCCAAAATTAGCACGTGGGTGTCACATAAGAATATTTAGGAGAATATTCTTATGTTTGCATAATGGTAGGTACTAAAGTGTCAATTTTAAGAACTTCAAGATACATAAGTGCTATAAAAAGCAAGTGAGGTATATAAGGGCAAACTAGGAGAAACTAAAGGTACTTAAATGCTAATTAGCCTTCCTTTATTATCACTTGCTAAGATAGCTAGCTACATATAAAAATTGAGCAAAATAGCACATCCCAAACTAAGAGATCAGCATGTGCAGCTTTCTTAAATTCAGAACCAACTCTATATGGGATTCCCGACAAATAGATTGGCTTGGTGGGGAAGCTGAACCCCCTCCGCCGGTGCCTAGGTTTGGGTTCTGGTTGTGCTTTTTTTATTTGGAATATGAATTTTTGTTTTGGACTCAGGAACTGAACACGGCAGAAGACTTCATCTCATTTTATGAGGAGATTATGCCTTTAGTCCAGACGATGCCGCAGATTTTGTTCCACAAGGATAAAATTTTCTCCGAGCTTATCCAGAGAGTGAACATGAAAGCGCAGTTGTCCCTCGAACCAATACTAATGTATGTATGCTTGTCACATTCTGGTTTCTAGGTGCAGTGCTTATTACATAGTTTTATTACCTGGTAGCATTGTATGCCATAGCAAAGTGTAAACTTTTTGTATGTAGTTTGAATATTCTATGAGCTAGTGGAACAAAATGCATGCTTGCATAATTTGTTGAGATAAAATTAACCTTGTAAATGATTAACATAGATGTTGAGCCAAGTCTTTCTTGGACTACCTTTAATTATCCATGATTTTTTTTTTGTGTAGAGGCGGTGTTCACTTATCTGTTGCTTGTTTGAACCTGTTTCACAATAATAACAGAGTTTGGCATATAGATTAGCTTTTCTCAACAATAGTCTTCAATGGCTCTTGAACTTAGGTCTTGAAACTGTTATGTAGGCGGTATCTTCTCATGATTATTAGTAGTGGTGAGGATCTACGAATTGGTAATCTAGGTAGCCTTTGGTTGAATGCTCATCACATTGCTTACAAAGTTATCAACTTTTAAGGTTATATTTTACTGAACTATCTCCAATCTTTTGAGCTTACATTCCTTCATAGAGCATAATTGTTTATTCTTTTTATTTCTTATCAAATGTCTCTGAGTTTCCTTAAGATTTACCAACTTGGATATTTTATCTTTAACTATTTTTGTGCTGGAGTTGTGGCTTACTTCAGAAACGTTTAACATGCATTCCCTCCCTTGCAATTGTAAATATTATTAAAGGTGAAGGAAGCTTGGCATACCCAAACTTAGTCTGAAAATTTTCGTGTGAAATTAAGTTAATCTCATCATAGGGTTCAAGCTTGTTAAATTTTTTTTCCCTCCAGAATTTGGTATAATTATGATTGCACATGAGCTTAGTCCTGAGCTTATGCATCTAGTCTTCAACATGGATTCAACCATGAGTTGCAGAATATATGCAAGGTCATCCTAAGTAATAATGTTAGTCACAAGAATCCATTGACAGCCTTTACAAAAGGAAATTTACTTATTGCAAGTTGATTGTACATTCAGTGTAATCTAAGATCTAGGACTAGAAGTTTGTTGGCATGATTGCTTGACTATTGAAGAACTATTGCATCATGAACGAGCAAAAGTCAAAACTTTTATTGATGGACAATGCTGCCATAGCAAAGGGCGAGATATAATTTAGGTTCACTGCACTTTTTGGGTGTAAATAGAAGATGAGGGTGGCGAATTACGGATTTGTGATTCAGGTCAATTTTAAGACTAGAAGTACATAAATGCAAACACTTGAATACTAATACATATGCTACAAGAACAATTAAATCTTATGTTGGAAGTTGGTGTTTGATTCATAATGTGGAAACATATTATGCTCATACTTATTTACCATCTTTATGAAATGAGAGTGAATGTTAAATGTTTCTCTAGAATATTAATTTATATTATCCCAGAGAGTAACTCTTTATATTTACATTCCTAGTTTGTGATAGTCCCCTTTTCTTGTCAATCTCATCCAAGCTGCTCAGTAGAAACTGAACAAATAATAGATATTCTGAACTTATTATGAATTATCTGTCTGATTGAATTGTGCAATACTCACTCCTTTTGGCTTTCCATTTGATTAAATGTGTAATATTTGTTCGTTTTGGAAATTTTTACTTGTTTATAGTTTATACATATGTTCTTTTATTGAATTTTATGTGTGTTGTTTGTTTGTTTATGCAGGTTAATAGCTAGTCTATCAAGAGATATCCTACAAGAGTTCTTACCGTAAGCTTTCTCACCTTTGAATCTACTATCAGAAGCCTGTCTTTTTTCTTCTATGACTGGCATGTGGCATGCACAAATTCTTCATCCTGAAGAAAAAAGGGTTATTTTCATGCACTTTTTTTTATTGATAACTTATCCTGGTAAAGTGTAAGATGAGAGTTATTGATGTATGATACATACACATAACAAATGTGTAGTTGGAGACCAGTGTTAGAAAAAAGTTTATAATTAGCTGGACAAGACATAATATAAGGAATGCAGTTACATCAAAATTAAAAGAAGAAATTGGGTTTAATTGTAGACAACGAACTATATGGGATAGATTGTTTTCAGTAGTTTGGATCAAGGATCCATCATGAAGGTGAAATGAATCAAAGTGGGAGTTGTTCATAAAATCAAAGTAGGATTTTTACTCATAGAAATGCTTTCGTAACTTGTAGTACTATGTGTATGAGGAACACCCATGAACTTGAAGGTAAAATCTTATAGTATGACTATTCAACTAGCCCTATAGGCTATGGTTTAGAGTGTTGAACTATTAAGAAACATGTTCAGAAAATGAGTGTAATTATGAGAATACTGAGATGGATGAGTGACAATAAATGTAAATAGATATTATAGTAGATGACTGGATCTGTTAAGATTTGGAATTAGCTGCAGAGGGAAATTGAGGAAGAACTAGCTGCTATAGTTCATATATGCAGAATGGAGACATGGATACGTCAATTAGGAGTGAAGGGGTCCTCGTCTGAAGCAATATGGATAAGGGTCTAGTGAGCATTGACTGGGACAGTTAAAAGGGTTAAGGTAGCTGTTAATTGAGTCAAATGGGATATGACTGGAGAAATGGATTATTGTAGTCAGTCCACAAATTTGGGATAGGTGCTTTTTTGTTATTGTAAATTGATGTCTGACAGCATGAAACTCCACTGTCCTTAATGATCTAGTCCTCAAGATTCTCATTGATTTATTCTTTTTATGTCAGGTTTCTGCAAAGTCTTACAGATTGTGTGGTCAATCTCCTCACAGATGGTGGCCGTTATTATCCAAACATCCTTGAGCAGGTTCAACTTGTGTTAGATGTTTTTTATTGATATATTTAATATTATAACTCAGCGAGATAATTTGGTTGCAGGTCTTTACATCTTGGCAATATATAATGATGTATCTCCAAAAATACCTTGTCAAGGATGTCGTTGATGTCCTGAAGTGAGTTCCTGTTTACTAGTAAAAATATTGTACATTAAATCTAATTATGTGGTCAAATATCAAACTTCAATGGTCAATATGTTACATGTGCGTCAGAGAGTGTATGCATGTGCATATGTCATACACATGCAACTGTGTTATTTATTTATTATGGATTGAAGTTATCTTGTACTGTAATGCACTTCATTTGACTTTTGTTCTAATTTTGTGATACAGGATTACAACCCAATTAAGATATTTTGAAAATGATTATGTGCCAGACTTCATGGCTGAAGCTGTCTCATTTTTGCTGAGAAACTCGTCAGTTATGGAACTTAAAAAAGGTATTGCAAGTATACTATTTGGTCACTTATTTTTCCACCATTTTGGTGAAATTCGATTGTTTTTTCTACGCCTAGTGGGTGAAATTTGTTTGCACTGGTTGTATCAATTAATTTATTCTGTCTATAATGCTAAACAGGCCAATCTATACATTTAATACTCTTGGTTCCGTAACCTTCTCTGAGTACATGCTAATCGTTGTAACAGTATAACTAGAGCAGCAAGCTGAATGGAACCTTTAACTTTTCTGCAGATGCAATGTGATACTAGATTTTGAACACCACAAAGCACAAATGTTCCAAATATTTTATTGTAACTACACCAGTATGATGAATGTGACCATTAACTTGTCCACTGATAAAGTTTGTCACTAAATTCTTAGTACCACTAGACATAAAATGTTATAAACACTTAAACACAAATGGTTATCAAGAAGTTATTGTGTCAGATACATGTCATTCAGCATGGGACATGATAATTGTTGCGTACAGCATACCTTTCCATAGTCCTGCAAGAGCAACACATTCAGCTACTTGTACTTTGTTCTTCATTCTTCTCCCACCAACTTTTTCTCAATCATAGTGCAGATTGTAATTTTGTGGCTTTGTCCAACAACGAACTGTGGTTGTATGAGCTGTTGAGCTCATACAGTCTTTTAGTATGTATTTGACTGAACGGGTGGCTTCATTTATTTGTGGATAACTTAACTGATAGCATTTAAATAGCTCACAACTTATCACATTGGACTGGTATATGGCAACTCTATTAGAAGCAGGAAACTCAACTAATGGTTGAGTCATCTTGATCATACTTTTTCAAGATTGTATCTTATTTTTATGTTGATTGATGGGTGCATTATTACTGTAGCATCTCGGAGCAATTGTTTGTTTAGCAAAGAAATAGCTCATTCCATATAATAAGCATCGCTAGTGAATTTACATCTGTTATTCGTAGCCGTAACTCGTAAGAAAAATGGTATTCTTTTTGGTGCAGGTCTGAGAAAGATAGTACTAGAAATTGCAGAAAGTCCAGCTGCAATTAAGAAGACTGGGGCAACTGCTTTGCTGTTTTATGTTCTCAAAGGAACTTCTTCAAGACTTCACTCAAGAGCTGAGAAAGTATTTCGGTGGTTGATTGACAAATCTTTCCTCAGCCTCAGTGATGAATCCCTGGAAGGCAAGTTTCCTTTCTGAGAACACATATTGGTTATTGTTTCCTTAATTTACTTATGCAACCATTTTCTTTAGTTCCTTTTATCAATTAAACACCACGGATACATTATTCTGTTAAATAGGAACTGGTTTTCCACTTCTATTGCATCTCTAATCAGCAAAAAATAACATGACGCAGCAAAGACTTTTATAAGTTTAATCTTGCAGCAGGTGGATATGCTCATTTAACTAATATATTATAATTTGTCAGGAAAAAGTTCTATAGATGGCTTTCTTGATGCATTTCTTGAGAGCTAATTAATTAATCTAGTCCTATTGATTTGATGATAGTATTGTACTTCGTACGCAATCAATATAATGTCCATGTACCTCCAACTATTCATGGAGGACAGACCGCAATGTCAACCAATGGGATCACAAAAATATTTTAAGCAAGCTTATTCAACGATCATCAATGAGAATCAAATAGACATGGAAAGGGCAACGGGGCAAACTAATGGAGAATGCTCGAATGCTCTTCTCTCTTTTATGCACTTTAGATATTATTGGAGAGCGAGAAAAGAAAGGTGAAATAGTTATCAGCAAGGGGGAAGAAGTCAACAAAGCACACCAAACTGCATTAACCTAGAATTAGAAAAAGTCATCTGGCAGGTTTTCCACTAAATTAGTGAGGGACCATGATCTAGCATGGTTGCTACAAACTTCCAGCCACTTCAAGTGCTGATTCCATCCCGTTTTGTGTCTTTCTTTTCCTTGCCTTTTCCTTTATTTGTTTCGTCGATGTGGTTTATTGTTGACTTCTCTAGGTTTGTCATCTGTGATTATAATGTCAATGCTTTTAAGAAAAGAAATAATATTATGTTCCCAAGTGCGTAATTCTCCATATCATATTGGAAATTGATGATCTTGGCTTTTGTTAAAGTGATGCTTTGCTCATCTTTCACAGGTTTGGAAGCTGTTCTTGAGGTTTCCAGTGATGTTATTAAAAGACTATTCAAGGAGGTTGACCCTAGAGAGTTTGGTATGGTTTACAAATGCTTATATGAGGAAACATCCAACTCCATAAGTGATGGTTGCTTGATGCATCTTAATCGCTTGCTATCTCTTCTTACTACTACTATTTATCAGTCTAACAATACCCAAATCTATGGTGAGGATCACATCTTTTTTCTCGATACACTCTTATCGTTTCTCAACTGATCGAGCTATATATTCACGAATTTTTTATTTAATTTCTTTTCACTTTATTATATTTTAACATTTTCCATTTATTATTGAAGGTCTGATCTTGTACCTTTCAATTATTTGTGCAGATAGTGAAACATTGCTTGAACTTGTCAGATTGCTTATACGGTCATACATTGTGCCTGTTGAGAATATGAAGTCAGAAGAGCATTTTTCTGAAGTCCTTAATGGGATTTTAGAGTTAATGCTATGCCTTCTGGACAATCCTCTCATTTCAGACGATTTATCAAGCATTTCTCTGGATTATGCACCTGTATTTAGGTTGAAAAATTCAGGGTATGTCTATAAAAACTCTTAAAATATTCTTATTGTTCTTAAATTATTATTAATTATCATTATTATCATCATCATCATCATCATCATCATTATAAATATGTGCGGAAGTTGAAAGATCTATTGCTTACTAATCATCATAATATTCTTGTTGCTATTGCATGAAATATCACTAACTGATTTATTAGTTATAAGTAGATTTGATCAGTGTAGCTCTTTCCGAGTTTCAGTTGTGTTACATAGCCAATCCAGTGGGAAAACATTTAGATGATGTTGACGTTGATAATGATGGCGATGATGATTTATTTATTTATTTCTCTTGTTGACCTTGCCTTGTGGTGAATGTGATTAGTTATACGCAATTTGGTTACATCTAATGACTTGAGTGACATCTTTGTCTACTGGTTTCTGTAGGCTATCATTTGTTAACAGGCTTCTTCTAAAGAATCCACATGTTGTACATGCCTTCAGACATCACATTATAAGGTATTCCAAATAATTCTGGTTTTTTTTTGGGATGACACTACTATTTAAAAATTGCTGTGCATAAACTGAATGCGCTTGTTTACTATGTTGCAGCACAATGGCTAATTTAATTGAAGAATCACCAGAGGTGGTCCTTTTTTCAATTATTAAGTTCATTGAAGGACAGGAAAAGCTGCAACCTTTCAATAGTCTAGCTGGAATACCATCTGAAGAGATGTTAAAATTATGCAATTGTTTTAAGGAGATTCTCTTTTCTTGGGTCAAGCTTTTAGGTCGCTATACAACAGACAACAGTCCGTCTGATGCACCAGTTACTATATCCAACGTGGCTGTGCTGTGGGGAGTCCTTAGCTGCTATCCTCATTTTCAGCAGTTACATGACAATGTATCACCAATTATCGATCTAATTGTCGCTCTTGATCAAATTCTGGAAACTGAGGCTGGTATGACGTCTATATTATTATATGATAAAACAATTAGTATCTTTTCAGAAGTTATATATTAAAATTAAAATTGTGTTTCAGACAACATTGCAGGCATTCCAAAGTCTACATGGCAGAGTCTTCTTGGTGCTGCATTAATTTCTTACCATAAACTGCTATTGGTTACAAAAACAGGCCTTTCAGAAACAAGCACATTTCTGCGCCTAGCTAAGAGATACAAGTCTTCTTCACAAGTATTATTTGCCGTAGCTGAATTTTTGGATTCATTTGTTGGGTATAGCATGTTTCACCGTCATGTTTTTCTTTTTTGTCTGGAATTCCTTGTTTACATTGTCCTAATTCATATATCTATATATTTAACAATGTTACAGTGGTATTTCAACATCTGAAGCACATGCCTCCCAGAACATTCGTGATCTTGATACCAATGAAGCCGTGATCGCAACTAATATATTTTCAGATAATTTATCTCTTCCAAATAAGGAAATTCGCATGTCAACACTGAGGATTTTATCCCATTATGCTCCTTTAGGTGAACCATCGGCAACAAGTTATGAGCCCCCTCATAAAAAACTAAAAACAGAAGAATCTGGTTCATGCAGTGAACTCTCCCCAAGCAGTAATGTAAGCATTTGTGTTTCCTTATTATTTACCATTTTTAGTTGAAACAGCTAACTTATGCATTATTTAATATACCAGGTTGTTGACCTTCTTCTTTCAGTTGAGGCAACTCCTCTCTCAATATCTTCAAGTAGAAAAATTGTAAACCTCATTTCCAGGCTGCAGAAGGGCCTCTCTTCTGCAAGAGTTAATCATGCATACTTGCCTCTTGTTTTAAATGGACTAATTGGTACATTACATAATAGATTGAGTTACCTATGGCAGCCAGCATCAGAATGTCTGGCTGTTCTACTAGGAAGATACAAGGACCTTGTTTGGAATAAATTTGTTCAGCATTTGGAAAATTATCAGTTGAGATTTCTATCCTCCAGTGATGAGTTGGTGAAAATAAATTCAGGAAGTCCACAAGAAAAGAGTACGTCTCATTGCTGCTTTGCTATACTTATGTGAATATTGTTCTTATTTTCCTTTTTAATGTTGTTTTAATATGAGCGCTCATAAACATGGTTTGTGACATATAAAATGTTATGGCAGATACAATTTTTATTATTATGATTGATACCGATCAAATTTAATAGCTACACTTTATCTCATTTTGTGATTGTTACGTATTTCTTTGTATAATTATAGATGTTTATGTCATCTCATTAACCACTTAATTTTTACTTTGTGGTTTTCTTTGAGAATTGGAATTTAGCACTACACCCTTCTTTATAATTCTCTTCGTTGAAATTTATTATTTGAAATCCATATGCTTTCTTTTTAAAACATTTGAGATTTTCGTGTTCTGTTTTTATTGTCAGGTTTGATTTGGTAGCTGTTGCTAAATACATCAACTTCATGAGCAAAATGGGGTTTCAATATATGTTTTAAATGAATTTAAGTTGTCTTCTTGGTTCTTGGTAGCTGTTGCTAAATATATCAACTTCATGAGCAAAAATGGGGTTTCAATATATGTTTTAAATGAATTTAAGTTGGGTTTTTGCTTTGAAAATATCTGGCTGTTATTTTAATCATTATTAAATTTTGAAATTTATTGTTCGAAGAATAATTCATCAATTCATGGTCTAATATAGGATGCTGATGGGAAACTAATATCAACAATTGTTGCATTAATAATCAGCATATTATATCGCTTTTCCTTACCCAGTCTTGTGCTGATAGTAAAACTGTATTGCAGATCTAGTTGACTGCTTCAAACTGTTCCTGGCTCCTGATTTCGATAACACACCATGTGTGACAGTGATTAATCAATTTCTCAAGTCACTCCAAGAAGTCCATGACCTTGCAGAGTCTAGGTCTCGACAACTAATTCCGTTGTTCTTGAAATTTTTGGGTTATGCTGATGATAGTCGTTCGAGGTAAAATACAAATGACAGCGTTAACATTTTTCTCTTTTGAGCTGATTAAACTTTAATATACCTGTTATGATGGGGAAATACCTTTTCTCTGGAACTTTGAGCTGATGGTTTGTTGATTTTGGCTTCATAGTGTTGAAGCATTTAGCTGCCACAGTTGTTCAGGGAAGCAGTGGAGGTTGGTCCTCAAGGAATGGTTGAACTTATTGAAATCAATGCGTGATGTTCAATCTTTATACCGAAGCCAATTTCTTAAGGAAGTTTTGTCAAACAGGTATTGCTAAATACTCTTACATTGAGTCGTACAATGTTTATCACTGAACTTTTCTTGTAGAGATTTTTGGTTTCCTTGCATCTCTTATACTGTATATGCTGAAGGCCATGTATTTAATTTGCTTTATTGACTCATGGCTTGGTCTTTAACAGGCTTCTAGGTGAAATTGATTCTGATATACAATTAAAGGTTTTGGATTGTTTGCTGAACTGGAAGGATGAATTTCTAACCCCATATGGTCAGCATCTTAAAAACCTGATTATTTCGAAAAACCTTCGCGAGGAGCTTGCTATATGGTCTGCTTCAAAAGATTCTCAATGTATTCAAGAATGCCACAGGGGTCCCTTGATTCCTATACTTATCCGATTGCTAACACCGAAAATCAGGAATTTAAAAACACTTGGGTCGCGTAAGGTTAGGTTTCTTTGCTGTATGTACTGTATGTGGATTTACTGAAATTTGATTCAATTTTGAACATGCTTTCATCAATATTGATCATTTCTCTTATTCATATGATGCAACCTTTCAGCATACCGGTGTCAGTCATCGAAGGGCAGTTCTTTGTTTCTTAGCACAACTTGATGTTGACGAGCTTCATTTATTTTTTGCTTTACTATTGAATCCCTTGCTCCGGCGTCCTCTGGCAAGTGATGTGACCAACACTCAGTTTGCTATTCCTTTTGAGAAAGCTATAGAACCTTGTTCCACTGTTCTGGTGAAATGTTCAAACACAGTGGCCCTAGGTAATTTTTCATGGAAGAAGAGTTATGGATTCTTGCACGTTGTTGAAGATATATTGAGAACTTTTGATGAATTTCACATAAGGCCATTTCTTAACCTATTGATGAGGGTTGTTGCTCAGATACTTGAAAGCTGCATGTTGAGCCTCACTAGTGACTCAAAAGTCCATGATACAGATATTCCGCTGCTGTCAGCCAACATGGTATAGACTCTGATCTACTTCCCTAAATTTCTTACATGCAAACACATGTCAATATAACATTTAACTTGTCACATGGGTATAATGCTAAATGACTATTATGGAGGGTATAGTTCACTCACCTATTTGTGTTGACATTCTATCTACGGTACCCGGGTACTTCTATCATGAAGTCGTACCCGTACCGATAATTGTGCAATTACCTAGCCCCCCCTCCCCTGAATTGTTATACAGTTCATGCAAACTGGTACATTTGCGAACCGATTCCCTCCGATACACGAACTGATTCCCCAAAATTGGTGTACTGCTTACAAGTATGCGGGGGCATGAAGTCCCTTTAAAGTGAACATGTGCAAGACGCAATGCAATGTGCACAATCAAGTGAATGGAGGGGCACAATAGAATGTATGATTCAATAACTTTACTATCACTAAATACACATGTTAATAAAACGTGAAACAAAACCACGATCCTAGTGCGAATTGTGTGAAAAGAAAATCAGAAAAAAAACCCACCTCCATTAAAAAGAAGCATTTAAACAATTTGTATGTGAAATTTTTGAAATGTATAATTAGCTTTCTAGTTTCTAATTTTCTACTATACACTTTGGAAAATGGTAAGCGCACCAAAAAAAGATTTACAACGTACCATTGACCGGACTTGCGTACCGAAGCAAGCTACCCCACCTTAAATCCAAATTTTCTATGTGGCGAATTGCGTACCCGAATTCATATCATGACCCGCTATGTACTGCATATTGTGTAACTATGCCCTCACCTGACACGTACCCGACATGTTCACGTACCCAAAACTTCATGGACATTCCTTGGATATATGCATACATTTATTCAGACATGTACTCAATTTATGATATATGTTTTAATTTTTAAACATTCGTCATACATTTTTTGGATGTATATCCTACAGTTACACATTCATTTCTTGAAGCTAATTAGACATGGCTCGAGTTTGTTTCAGTCTGAACCAAAGTTTGAACCAAAGTTTAAAACTATGATTTTAAGGGGTCGTTTGGGTGTCTAGTTCAAAACGAGTAGTTGACTAGTTCCCAATTTATAACAATCAATTTTATAAAAGAAACTTAGAAATGTGATAAGAACTTTAGTTCCATTAACGCATGAATTGAAAAACATTAATGATCTCATGTGAATTATTAATTTCAGTATATATACGTCGTCATGTCCCCTACCCTAACTTTACAATTTTGCCTTGTCCCATATCCGTACCTGTACCCGTACCCGTTTCCATGCAACTTAGTATTCTATATTAGCTTAATGAGGGTCGTGTGTTGAAATAGTGCACTCATACACCTTTATTCACTGTCGGCTTACGTTGCACAAACACTTCTATGATGAAGTCATACCCGTACCCAAGGTTTTAAATGCCGGATGTCAGGTTCATATCGGATGGCTAAAATCCATATTGGATAGCAAAAATTGAGGATATGTTGGGGGTATGTTCTAAATATCGGGTTGCCATATCGGATGACGAATATATGTATAATATAATGTCCTGAATGCAATCAAAGCATGCTTAAATACTTAAAAATTTCTACATTCTAAACATACAAAAAAGTAAGTAACATATGATGTTTAGGGTCATTAACCGATTGTAAAACTTGATTCTCGATCACATAAAAAACAAATCATCATGAATTATTTAACAAATCACATACATGAAAATTGTGAATTGGCTATACATTTATTTGTTCCAACTAAAGATCAATTTAACCATATCTGAGCCAACTAAAGATCAATTTACAGTATCAATTTAATAGTATAAAACAAATCAACATACCGACTCAAATATCTAACATATTCCTACTCAAATATCTAACTAATATCTAAGATTAATCTAAAGTTGAAAAAAAAACATCTAAGAAGGAGAGGAGGGAGCGAGGGCTGAGAGGGAGAGGGAGCTGTTGAGAGGGAGAGGGGGCAGACTGAGAGGGAGAGGGACTAAGAGGAAGAGGAGGAGGAGGGCGGGGGGATGAGATGAGAAAGAGTGTGCAACTTTGCTTCTTTGAAGCCCTTCGTCGAATAATGGAAACCCTAGTTTGCCTAGAGAGAGAGAATACTTACCAATTAAAAACTCTAATCGGCAGTGGGAGTCGAAGAGAGTCATCGAAGTTAGCAGGCGTCGAAGAGGAGATGGAGGAACGAAGTTGGGGAAAAAAACTCTAATTGGGTCTAAACGATTGAAGTGGAGTCGAAAAGATTGTTTTTTTATGTTTTGGGTATAGGATGATTAGGATCGAGTCGGGTTTGTATCCAATTTAAAACTCGTTAATCCAATTAAGCAAAAGAACAAATAAACTGAAATTGCACCTGATATAGCCGATATAATCCACCATGTTCCCGACATCAGTCTCAAAACGCTATAAGCCATTGAAAGTGCCATATCTTGGCGGTTTGGGTTCCTATCCGCCATGCCAACATGGCAGTCGATATTTAAAACCTTGACCCAACACTTCCCATACTCGACACTCATTAACTATATGCATATATTTATTCAGACATGTACTCAATTATATCATACATGTTTAAGTTTAAAACACTCAATTATATAATAAATAATCAAAGAAGCATAAAAATATTATAAAAATTTTAATTATTGTAACATGTAAACAAAAAAACAATTATAGTCTCATGTAAATCATTAAATTTCTAATGTATATGTAGTTGTGTCCTCGTATACTTTTTATGAAGTTGTGTCCTGCATCCATATCGGCAACGTACCCGTACCCATATCTATACCTATACCCATGCAACTTAGCGCTCGGCTCATGTTTATTTCCTCTCTAGCCCCTGTCCTTTATCTTAATTCATGTATAAGCACATATAGACACGAGTAATTTGCGATGACATATACATGTGCATATCTTTCATGTTTATTGCATGTGCACACATGCACAAATGAAAAATATTAATTAGAAGTACGAAATATATGTATGTTAAGTACGAAATATATGTATGTTTATACATATAATATAAATTAGAAGTACAAAATGAGGCATATTGAGAAGTGACAATTGAGTATTGGGCCATATGTATGTATATAGAAACAAAACTTTTGTTAAGGTGTGTCTCACATTCATTCAATTAAAAGTGGATTTGGTTTATAAAAAGCAATGTTTAAAAAATCGGAAGCGCAAGCGAAGCGTTAGATCCTTTTATGAAGCAAGGCGTAAGGTTCAAATGTGAGGCGTAAGCCTCACGAGTTAAGTATATTTTAATTTATAAATGTTACCAACATATAATATATTGTGTATAAAAATTTACAATAGATACATTCTTGATTTGTAAATAAGAATTGAATATGCTATAGATGCAAATTATACTAAACTAAGCTACACCTATAATATACATGTCTTATTTTTAGCCACATAGTCACATTGAAGACACATGAGCTAAAGTTAAATTTCCTTATTATAGGGAAATCCTCGAGAGGAAAAGAAAATGAAGAACTTGGGGCATTTCAATTTTAGCCAAAAGTCCAAAGTGCTTTTCAAAAAAGAAGTGCTTCATAGAGCGTGAAGCGCTTACTTTAGTTATGCTTTAAGTAATGAGGTGTAGACTATAGACTTCAAGGGATAAATAGCTTCACTTATAAGTCTTGAAGCGATTATCCTTCTAAAAGTTTCGAAGCGAGTTTCAGAAAGCTTTGATGAGGTGGGATCTAGTCCCACATTGGAAATACTATAGAGTTAGATGGATATATGATTAAATATGCATAGGCTCGTGACTCAAAGCAGGATTAATCCTTTTGAGTCAATTGGGCCCAAGTACATTATCCTAGTCTATCTCCAATAGTGGGCCTGCACAACACTCTAGCTCTTATTATCTCTCAAGCAATAAAATCCTATTAGGATTAGGATTTGAATCATTCGTAACAACTTTCATTTTCTTTAATGTATAGGCATTTATGCAAAAATATCAATCTAACGACTCAAATAAAAAGCACCATATGAAGATAGTTAGAGTTTTTCAATCTCCAAGTCGGCAACAGCTATCATTACTTGGTGATTGCATGATCTGGATTCAATAATTCTTCTGAATGCAAGTTGAGAAGATAAAAAGCAATTTCTATATATTCTTTTTCTGCATTCGCTCTTACTTGAAAGTGAGAGTTGAACTTGAATCATCGGGCTAAAAGCAGGCTTGTCTTTTTTAACTGTCCAGCTGCAGAGTCCAGCAGATCAGGCTTCTGATGAATTCTGTTTTAGTCTTGAGGGCACATTCTGACTGCAGCATCATTTAACACTTCTGGAAAATTTATTCAATATATGAAATATATAAAAGAAAAATGAAGTTATTAGTTATGATATGCTGAATAAGATATATAAAAGAAAAATGAAGTTATTAGTTATGATATGCTGAATAAGTGACAATTAAGCAAAAAAATAGTTAGCCACACTAATGGGACCTGCCAAACTAACTTGCTTGTTGAGCCTCACATAATTACTAAATCTTATACGTTGTGTGGGGAGGATTCTGCTGGTACCTGAGCAGGCTGGTCTTTCCAGTTGCCATGGTAGCTTCAGATATCTTCTTTTACTTTTGATTTTCTTGGTCTTTATCTTAATATTTTACTTTTTTGCTTTGTGTTCTGCTGAAGTTTAACCTGTTTAGACTGTCTATTATAATAGTCGTGATAATATCCTCTGTCATACACTTGTGCATTTTTTACCTCGATTATTGTTTCATATGTTCAATCATTCATACTCTATTGTGGAGTTGTAGCAAATATCTTTATAAGTAGTTAACATTGTCTTTCAGGTGAATACATCTAATAAGCAGTACAAGGAGTTGCGATCTTTATGCCTGAAGATCATCTCTTTTGCTCTCAATAAGTATGATAGTCATGACTTCGGTTCCGACTTTTGGGACACATTTTTCATTTCAGTGAAACCTCTAACTGACAGCTTCAAGCAGGAGGGTGCCAGCAGTGAAAAAGCAAGCTCTCTTTTTTCATGTTTTCTTGCTATGAGTAGAAGTCCAACATTAGTCTCACTTTTAGATCGGGAAGCAAAGTTGATTCCTAAGATTTTTTCAATCCTCACTGTGAGGACTGCATCTGATGATATCATATCTTCTGTGCTTAATTTCGTTGAAAATCTGTTAATCTTGGATAATGAGTCTAATGATCAAGAGGAAAATCCAATAAAAGGAATCTTGTTACCTCACCTTGCAGTGCTAATTGATTGTTTTCATGGGCTTCTTCAATCCCATAAAGAGATCAGCAGGTAACTGCTTCTTCACGTTTTGTTTTATTTTGTTCACATCCTCTTTATGCCTTCTCGAATTCCAAGATATACTTTTGGGAAATTATAAGCTTTTGCTTTTTATTTGATCATTTATTACTTATATCTTCCTTGCTTATTTTCTAGTTGTTGATATGATTCTGTTAATTCATGGGCTCATATTTGTTATGTTTCTCTGTTCACTTGATTTAAAATATTATTAATTTATGGGCTTACCTTCAACACGGAGCTGAAACAATGTATATATTTTGGAATACTATTAATTACCCAAACTGTTTGTTTCTCTTTTGGGTCTATTTTCACAAGTGCTTGATCTCTCGCATGGACTAGAACTTGACTAGCAGCTAGTTTTGCAATCCCCTGCAAAACTTAACCTGCACAAATAGGCAATATCTCAATATTCGATGGTTTAAAGATGCTTGGTAATATGATCTGAAATTGAAATATTTACTGATGTAAAGTAGAACTTTCACTCTCAAATTTGTCTATTCTGGAAGCTTGTAGCATTTGTATGTCCATGTGTTCATAATTAGATTTTATGTGTGCATATAGATCAATTACATGGTGCTATAATCTGATCATGCATTCTTCTGCCCAACAAGACATAACACATCCATTTGATATATGATCAGTGTTTTCAAAATTGGCTGATTTTATCGATTTATTGCCGCTATATCGGGTTTGGGGCATGACCAATACGATTTCTGCAAAAAAGTATTGAATGTCATTTTAGCTAATTTTTCCCGATATATCGGTGTAAATCCGATAAAGCGGCTAATTTCTCGTAGGCCAAAAATTGTTCGATTTTCTAAAATTTACATTCTAAGTGAACTGGTTCAGGTTTGGAGACAATAACCCTCTTTTTTTCATTCCCGACCCGCATCCACTAAACAAAAACGGTGCCATCCTATTCTATTTCACATCCACTCATCATGTAACGCTAATTCATTCTCTCCCCCAAATCACTCGCAAGTTTCTCACTTGAAGACCTCTGTCAACTAATTCACTATGACTGCTTCTATACTTAATCAGCGATTATTCTTAGTGAGGCTGTGATTGATTATTCTTTGTCACTTTTAGGGATGAGCAGAGTTCGGTTTAAACTGATTAAACTGACCGAACCGTCCGATTTGGAACAGTTCGGTGTGGTTTTAAAATATAGTCGGTTCAGGTCGGGTTTACACAAGTTCAATCCGTATTAACCGACCCGACTGAACACTCTTCAACCACAGAACACAGCTGTATATACGAACAGTTGACATTCCTATTTCTCTTGCAATTACTGCGGGACCCACCCACATGATCAATTTCACCTCCCAAGTCCCAGTTCAAAGCTAGTTGTCTCGCAATTATTGCATAAAAAATAGAGAGAGAAAGGTATATGCGCCCCAGATATCGAAACCAATTCACGCCATCTATCTCTCTCCTCTCATTTAATTAAAAATCTAACTCATTAACTTCGATGTCCATTTCTTCTCCCATCTTCACTTCAACTCTCCTTAAGTCTTTATGTTTCGCTTGCTTTATTGTGGTTCGGTTTGGTTCAGTGCTTACTTGCGGTTTGGTTCAGTTCTATAAAAAATGGCCAAACCCGACCGAACCGACCGTTTGCTCACCCCTAGTCACTTTGTGACTGATTCTTTGTGGCTAATTATTCTTTGAACAAAAATTATTCTATTCTTTTATTTGATTTTGAACAGAGATTATTCTTTGTGACTGATTCTTCTTTTTCACTCTCAAACACATGTTATTTACATTCTAATATGTTTATATTTCATTAAATGTGCTTAGATTACATTTTAGGACATTATATTATATATGCTCTCTATCCGATATGACAATCCAATTTTTATTACTTATCTCCGATAGATCCCCGATAACCGGGATCCAATATGAATTTTGGCCGTTTGATATGTTTCCGATAACCGGAATCCAATATGACCTTTATGTAGCATACTAACATGAACCTCTTCTCCCTTCCAACATCAATTAACTTGGCATATAATTATCCTACCACTGAGGTAGGACATTTTAGAACGTGGATGCTACACCTTGGTTTTGATAATAAGAACAACCTTTTCTCCTATCAGCATTTAACTTTATGGTTATTTCTCTAGGACATCAAAGGAGTGGCTGCTAATCATAAATTACTTCCTTTGAAGCATTTTTCAATATTTAATCTGCATTGGAGATTTGGGACTTGCAAGATCAGTATGTTTTCTGCAACTGAGTTGTTCCAATGCATTCAATTAATGTGACACTAGTTTTAGGATGATCTTTTCCTTTCCCGTAACTTATATGCCTAACATTATTTAACTGCCACTCCATGTTGCATGGATACTTTGATAAGGAGTCAATCTGTGAAGGATACATATGCAGTATTTGATGGATACTGGTCGTGCTCTTTTTTTTTACATATATAAAGTTAAGAACATACCCACACTTATCAAGGATTAAGTAGAAAGTGCGTGCGAGTAAGATGTTAAAAATCTAAATGGCAATGGATTGGAGATTCCATTTGATTATCTGACGCATTAAACCACTTTCTTGAAGAAGTGACCGTCTGGTTAACTATTGATTGATATAACTAGACCATAATTTATAATATTCAATATCTTGTGTCCACACATCACAGCTACCCTTGTACAGTTTTTCTATTATTCCCCTTCTTTTTTATTTTTCACGAGCTTAGTTTATGTTCATAGATTTGAAGAGAGTGATGAACTTGCTTGATGACAGTAAAATGTCATGGTAAACAACTGTTGCTATACTGGTTTTGGGAACAATCCCTTATGAGCATATCTAATGAAATTTAACACTTTGTGGTGCTGCCATATGCCTTTTCTTCAAAACAGAAAGACACTGGAAAGTTCCAGTATTGTGATGTATCCTAAGCTTGTAGCCATGAAACATACACATGGAACTACATTGTTGTTATGCCTGTAACATGTGGAAGGTTATAATTTCAGTTAAGAGATCATTTTACAGTTTGCATGCCAAGACATAAGTGCATTTCCTATTTTCTCATTCGCATTTTTTTTTCTCTTAATAATATGTGAGTTCAGGAGAATCAAATTTTCTATTTTCTTTCTCAAGTTATAATCCAAATTCAGAATGAGTAGCAAAGCTTAGTTTCAAGATTCATTTTCTTACTTTGTGTATCAGTGTCATGTTACTTTATGAATAATATGGGTACTGGACTTGCTAATTGCATTTGCTTTATTATGCTCTATAGGAAATCTCCCATGTCGTACGGAAAGACAGAGCTGAGAATATTTAAACTGTTAGTGAAGTATGTAAATGATCCTGTGGTAGCAGAGAAATTTGTGGACATACTACTCCCAATTTTCAAAAAGAAAGCTTTAAATTCTGGTGAGTGATACTCAAATTTATGTTGCTTTCTGTATTGAACATCTTAAATTGTTATTTAGTTCTCTGATGACTGGTCTGCTCAATATAACTTAGTTTCACTTCTTTTATGATGTAAAGAGAGAGAATCTTAAATAGTTGCTGGTAACACTTTCAGATGGTTTACTTATTTCTTTATTTCTGTTTTTTATTTTAATGTTGTTACTGCAGATGAGTGTTTGGATGGTTTACATATCATAAGGCAAATTCTACCTGTGCTGAGTGATAAAACAACTGGAAAAATTCTCAGTGCAGTTAATCCGCTCCTTGTTTCTTGTGGTTTGAACATGCGATTGTGCATTTGTGATATTCTTGACGGCCTTTCTTTGATTGATCCATCTTTGGCATTTCTGGTAATAATTACTTCTTTCTGTACATCTTTTATATTCTTTACTTATTTGGAAAACAATTTTCTTAATTCTCTTTTCATTTGTTCCGGAATGCAGGCTAGGCTTCTTCGTGAATTGAATGCTGTGTCTTATTTGGAGATAAACGAGCTTGAGTATGACACAAGAATATCTGCTTATAATTCAATAAGGCCGGATATCTTCTCTTCATTCATGGAGGAACATGCTTTAACTGTACTATCTCATTGTATATATGACATGTCCTCTGAAGAACTGATTCTACGGCAAAGTGCATCTAAGTCATTGCTGTCCTTCATACGATTTGCTGCGTCAGTATTAGATAGCAATGGAGAGGATTGCAAAGAGAGGTCCCCTGGTGAATTACTTGAAGGCAAAACATACCCAATTCTTGAAATAACTAAGAACAGTTTTACTTGGACGAAAGCCTGCATTCAGCGTATAGTTAAGAAAACTTTCCTGCAGAATATTGGTGAAGCTATGTCCAAGGATATCTCAATTCAGAAAGTATGTATGCAGTTTAATGTCTTCCATCATACAACTGAGTGCATCTAATTGTTGTTTTTGGGTTTTCCTTTCAGGAATGGATTGATCTTTTTCGAGATATGGTTTGTCATCTTCATCAAATCCCAGCTTTAAACTCTTTCAGAAGTTTGTGCAGTGAGGATCCTGAAGTGGACTTTTTTAGTAACATTGTTCACTTGCAGGTAACACTTATTGATTTTCTTTATCTTAGATGATATATCCTTGATTTTCTTTATCTTAGATGATATATCCAATATCCTTTCCCCTAAAGTTTCTGCTGTTGGTTGTAGATACATAGAAGAGGAAGGGCGCTATCACGGTTTAGAAGTGCAATCAGTGCTGGAAGCTTGCCAGAGGTAAACAATATGAACTGATATACTATTTAGGAAGAAAAAAATGTAAAAATTGAGTGGTATAGTAACTATTTAGGAAGGAAAAATGTAAAAATGAGTGGTGTAGTACTAAAGTATTTGACTTGAATAGTTAAGCAAATAGTTATATTGCAATAATGGATTAATTAGTATTTAAATATTTTTGTGTTACGCTAGTATAAATTTTGATTCTCTGGCTTTCAACTAATTGAGAGCAAATCCTTCTTTCATAAAGACACTTTTTAGAATGGAATTCTGTAGCACTTTTCTCAATGTTGTTACATTACATTTAATAGTTGAAGAGCTTGTCACTATCTTCTTGTAATTAATTTTGAAAATCGCCCAAATTTTTTTGTGTATGCAGAATATTACCATCAAAATTTTTGTTCCTCTATTTTTCAACATGATGCTTGATGTGAAGGCCGGGAAAGGAGAGCACTTAAGAAATGCATGCTTGACAACTCTGGCTTCAATATCAGGCCAAATGCATTGGGAAAACTATCGTGTAGTTTTAATGAGATGCTTCAAGGAAATGAAGTTCAAGCCAGACAAAGGGAAAATCATGATACGCCTGATATGTGAAGTGTTGGATATGTTCCACTTTTTTGATGCCAACTCCAGTTTACATGCTAAAGACGGTAGAAAAGAGGATATAAATAATGAGAGTACTGAAGATAATTTAAGTGTTGCATTGGTTTCTTGTCCAGAATCAAATGTTCCGTTGGAAATACAAGACTGCTTGCAGAAGGTAGTCTTTCCAAAACTTACGAAGTTGCTGAAATCAGACTCTGAGAAAGTCAATGTTAACTTTAGTCTTGCCGCCTTAAAATTGCTCAAATTGCTTCCGAAGGAAACTATGGAAGCACAACTACCAAGCATCCTTCATCGCATTTGTAACTTTTTAAAGAATCGACTAGAAAGCATACGTGATGAAGCAAGATCTGCTTTGGCTGCATGTGCTAAGGAGTTGGGGATGGAAGGATTTTACTTGATAGTTAAGGTTTTGAAAGCAACACTAAAGAGGGGTTTTGAGTTACATGTTTTGGGATACACCCTCAATTTCATATTATCTAAGATGCTTGAAAATTCCCCTGTCGGGAAACTCGATTATTGTTTGGAAGAGCTTCTATCAATAGCTGAAAATGACATTCTTGGAAATGTTGCAGAGGAGAAAGAAGTTGGTAAAATTGCTTCAAAAATGAAAGAAACCAGGAAAAGAAAATCCTTTGAAACCCTGAAGCTGATATCACAGAGTATTACTTTCAGGACACATGCTCTGAAGTTGCTTTCCCCCATCAAGGAACATCTTCAGAAACACCTCACACCAGGAGCAAAGTCAAAACTTGAACAAATGCTATCTCATATTGCTCTAGGAACTGAGTGCAACCCATCTACAAAACCAGATGAATTGTTTATCTTTGTGTATGGGCTCATCGAAGATGGTATCACAGGTTCTGGTTGTCATAATGGATCTGAAAACTTGACCAATAAAACATCCATCCAAGAATTATCAGATAAAAGGAATACCTTGAGTCCCAAAAGGTCAAAGAATGATCATCTTATCGTTGTTTTTGCCCTTGGAGTATTAAATAACCGTTTGAAGAATATGAAGTTGGACAAGAATGATGAGCAATTATTATCAATGTTGGATCCCTTTATTGTACTGCTTGGGAACTGCTTGAATTCCAAATATGAAGACATATTGTCTAGTGCTTTTAGATGCCTGGCTCCACTAATCAAGCTTCCACTACCTTCCCTGGAAGCACAGGCTGATAACATCAAGATTTTACTTCTAGATATTGCTCAGAATTCTTCAAATGCTACGAATCCACTCGTACAATCTTGTCTAAAGTTGCTTACTGTTTTACTACGAAGCACTAGGATATCACTCTCACAAGATCAGCTCCACATTCTTATTCAGTTTCCTATGTTCGTTGATCTTATAGCTGACCCGTCCCCGGTTGCACTTTCACTTTTGAAGTCTATAGTTGGCCGGAAGCTGGTAGCCCATGAAATCTATGATGTTATTTTACGGGTTGCTGAAGTAATGGTAACAAGCCAGTCAGAGCCAATCCGCAGGAAATGTAGCAAAATTCTACTACAGTTTCTTCTGGATTATCAACTTTCTGATAAACGCTTGCAGCAACATATGGATTTCTTACTCACTAATCTGAAGTAAGTATATCCTAAGTTTTTCATGTTGTTTGTGTTTTCATTTGTACTAATGCCAATGTTCTCAATTTCTTACAATTCTCAATTTTCTTACAATTCCTGCAGCTATGAACATTCATCAGGAAGAGAATCTGTGCTTGAAATGCTTCATGCTGTTCTTATGAAATTTCCTAGAAATGTTATAGATAATCAGGCTCAGACATTCTTCCTCCATTTAGTTGTTGCTTTAGCTAATGAACGTGAGCAGAAAGTCCGATCAATGGTTTCGACTGTGATAAGAGAACTGATTGCCCACACAAGCTCCCATGCACTAAATTTAATTTTAGATAACAGCCTTTCATGGTATATGGGTGAAAAACAGCATCTATGGAGTGCTGCAGCACAGGTAGATGCTTTATCTTTTCTGAATATGTTATTATATGTTATTTCACTTAAGTAGCACTGTTGACATGTCTGAATGCTTTGCAAGTTCTTTTATCAAAAAAATGGAATGTACCTTTTTGTGGCTAATCTTGTCTTTTATAGTAGTACTGAACTTGTAACCCCTTGGGGCTGATGAATGTGGTTAACTGATGCATACATGCTACCGAGAGAAGTTAGTGAAAACTATTTTCTATCTACTTTATTGTTTTAAGTTTTTGACACCTTTCAATGGTCATATTGGCACAATGTAATGTGTCATTATAAGTGTAGGCATGATGGGTCTTCAATTGGTTTTGGAATCCGTCTCTGTATGGATTTTAGTGTATTTAATTTACATGAGAAGTGCATATAGTTTAAACTGGAAACTGTTAAGGGGAACTACTTTACTACCGAGCACATCCACTTTAATTAGATTAATTAGGTCTTCTGGTTTTTAATTACACAAATATACTAGTTCAGTTACGCATTTCAGTGATTACACATAATAATTTGTTGATTCTGCCTCTACAATGAGAGTGAAAAACTGATGGCAGTTTTGCTTTAGACAATTAATCTTGTGTGCGGAGGTTCAAAAAGCAACAAGGCATATGCATAATGTAGTAGAAATTGAATAATTTGAATATTGAGCTGTCTTGGATATAACTCTTAAGTAGAGAATGAAACTGGAAGCAAAATGAAATTGAGTTTCTGGACAGTCTCTGTACACATGCTTCAACAATCAGCTTTGAGTAATGAGTATTACATGCACGCACTAAAAATGCGTCCATACAATCGCTTATAAGCCTGTAAAACGTATAAGTTAAATGTGGCTACATCAATGCCTCATGTTATTTTTGTCTTTAGCTGTAAGTCCATGTGTTAAACTCTTATGATTATGCTTCTCCAGGTGCTGGGTTTATTGGTTGAAGTACTGAAGAAGGGATTTCAGAAACATATACCTTCTGTACTACAAGTTGCAAGAAACATTTTCACATTGTCCATTAATGCCAGCAGCGTTAAAGGGTTCAACTTTTCAAACGAACCTGCAATCCCATTCTGGAAAGAGGCTTACTACTCACTTGTTATGTTGGAGGCAATTTTACTGCACTTCCCTCAGTTGTATTTTGACAGTGACCTTGAGGTAAGTACCTAATTCTGCCATTAATGGAATGTAACTTCTTTTCATTGCAAAAATAACTTTTTCAGTAGTTCAGTTCTATGTCCCTAGGTCATCAGCATAATAGCAATTTAGGCTAAAACAACATTGGACAATATGCTGTGATGATTTACTTTTAAGACCCGAGAACTAAGGTTATCTGTCATGCAATATGTTGGTTAGTGAAATTCAACACGTTTTTTTAATTTACAGAATTTCTAGAGTCCTCTCTTGCTCTATGTCACGCTCGCGCCACCTCATCCTTCTGATGTTTCTCGTTGAAAAATGATCCTATCATTTGAAATTAAATTATGAAAAAAAAACCTTATCAACTTAGAATGTAATAAAGAGGATATCTATCAAGTTATAATCTAATTTAGAAACCTTATTAGATTAGTTCTACTCAAATAATTCTTAATGACAAAACTGATTAACTATTTAGGAATCTTTATTTGCTTAGGATTGTCTAATTACTTAATTATTCTGTAGTTAATATGGAAACTATATGAAGTCCATGAAAACTAGAGGTCCGTGAAAGAATTTCTTATTATCGCTAGTAAATGAATAAAATTCTTTGTAAATGTTTATGAATTAATAGTTAATAAAGAATTCCAAGATCAATTATGTTTGACAAACTATTTCTATTATTAAAGAAATGTAGGATCTCTAATTTTATTAGATAATTGAAAATTCATTAAAGGATTTCCTATAATTATTGAACTAGTGTTTATCTATTACTATGCAATATTTCTAGCTCTGACTAGATCGGAGTCTTTGGACCCTTGCATTGTCCTGAAGCTGTGGAGGATGCAGAATCTTTCCTAAATGATATCAAAATATTATATTATTTATTGTTCTATATATCGCATAATAGCAAAGGAAAAAGTTAAGTTTCACTAGTTCTAGAAGAAGTTTTCTTTTTCACCTTTCTTGTGCTTCTCTTCAAGGATTCATCGTTTCTAGGATACTCAGCTATTGAACTTTTCTAGTCCGTACCTAATTGCAACTATGCTGATTCCCTATATCCTCCACCTATAAGTATATCCTTCTTCTCTCATAGTTAATGCTTTCGAAGTATCTCCTCTTGATGTTTTGTCTAAGAGATTATGTGGTATTTTCCCTCTTGTTTTCGTTAGGATATCTGGGAAATGATTCTCAAGTTCTTGCTACATCCTCATGTATGGTTGCGGAACATTTCCAATCGCCTGGTGGCCTTAAATTTTTCAGCTGTATCAGAGGCTGGTAGGGTTGACCATGACGATTTGGACCAAGGAGCTTCTTATCTTGCTAATCCAAGCAGGCTTTGTTTGATATCTGCTTCACTTCTGAACCAGCTCAAGACACAAATCTCTGACGATGGTGCAACAACAAATATCATTACTCAGAATTTTGCATTCTCAATTTGCCATTTGCATAGTTTTACAAAACAGAGAGCTAATTTGGTTCCACATGAGTTTTGGTCTAGTCTTGGTCATTGCGATCAAACTTCGTATCTGGAGGCCTTTCAATTGCTTGGATCCAGTAAGGCAAAGGACATCTTTATGCTGGCAACAATTGACACTAGTCAGGCTCCTAAGGAGGCAGATCATTCTGATGAATACAGCACTAAGAACCTTCAATCATTGTTAGTTGCACCTTTACTCAAGAGGATGGGAAAAATCGCAATGGAAATGGAGGATATACAGGTGAGTTTATAGAAAGAATTTAGAGATTATAATTTAGACTGATTGTGAAGAATTCAGAAAGACCTGTTTCTGATGATAACATTAGAATGGTGTTTGTTATTTATACACAACTTACCATAAACTTTTTGTTCATGTCTCTAAATGGAATTTCCCATAATGCCTGCAGATGAAGATTGTTTTTAATTGCTTCAGAATGATATCATCACAAATGGGTTCTGAAGGTTGCAAAGACTATGCCTTTTACCTGCTTATTCCTCTATATAAAGCATGTGAAGGATTCATGGGAAAGATTGTTAGTGGTGAGTCACATCTCTTTTAACCGATACTAATTTATTTTTTGTTCATGTTGTCTTTCATAGCATACACTTTTGGTTATAATTACTTGCCAGCGTAAATAAACATTTCGTTTATTGTTTTCTTGTTCAGATGATATCAAGCAGCTAGCAGAAGAGGTCCGAGGCAATATAAGGGACATAATAGGGGTGGACAATTTTGTTCAAGTTTACAATGAAATCAGAAAGAAGCTCAAGGGGAAGAGAGACAAGAGGAAGTATGACCAGAAGCTTCTTGCTGTTGTCAATCCTATGAGACATGCAAAGAGGAAGCTGAGACTTGCAGCTAAGCATCGCGCTCATAAGAAGAGGAAGATAACTGCCATGAAGATGATCAAATTGAGAAGATAGGACCTATTTATCATTATTGTTACTTTTGCACGGCGGCTACAATACAGAGGAGTGTACAGTAATTGTAATGTATTATATTTATAGTGCTTGTTGTATTATCCACGTGCTTCTTTCTTGATCCTCCCTGGTGGGACAATTTTGATCTGTAGGACACCATTTCATTTATAATTATTTTTGTTATTTATATCTACATTGTAATTATTAATATCTTTTTACTGCGTTAGAGAGAACATCATGAGTGATTTATGCATCTTTTTATTGCACTCTTCTTGCTCTACTTGCTAAGCTGCCTGATACATCAGTCCTGGCAATGCCTGAGCTGTTTGTGTATTCTGAGCAGGAACTCTTGCTGCTGACATTTATTGAGCTGTAGGCGGTACTGTTTGCAAATGTATTCTGTGGCGGAGTGAATGAAATAAGTGAAGAATGATAAAGCACCATAAGTGTTCATTGCAAGGGCTTAAAAGTGGGGTTAAGAAGGTAATCCATCTTAATTTGTCGAGCATACAATTATAAATGACTTGTTAATCTTCGTCGACTTTTCTTTTTTTCTTTTTAATGTGACAGAAACCTTGGTCAGGGGTGCTACAGCCAGACGACCAGCCTGAGTTAACTCGGTCCTCGCCGCCTCCATCTGACCAAGTAAACCTTGGGTGCTATCCCCCACCATAAATCCTACTATAGCACCAGGTGAATTTAGGATGGGGGCCGAACCCAGGTGCTCAGTGCGCATTGATGCTAAGTATCAACCACCTGAGCCCTCCCCTTGGTGGTTTATCTTCGTTAACTTGCCAAATACGAAAGTATAAACTATATTCAAATATCTAACCGATAGGGTTAAGATAACTAGTCTAGATGAATTAAAGTGAGTTAAATAACTCAGTCTAAATGATTTCAAGTGAGTTAAATGATTCTATCTATGGAAACAATTTGCTACTTTTGAATACATATGAAAACATAAAGATGAGTATAATTGTCACTTCAAGTGTTCACCAGTTTCAATCCTTTTCTACTTGAAATGGGTTAGCTTAACATTTTTCCATTACTTCCTTCTTAAACCTTTGCCACAAGTTATTCGCAAAGCTGTATAGCTTTGGTTCAGGTAGACAAGAGAATGAATTTTCCCAAAAGAAAAAAGGTAGAAGAGGATGAGTAGTTGGGCATTGTATGAGGAATTCTTGTAGCTGGGGATCATTGATTGCAACATACTCTAATGTCTTAGACAGAGGTGGAGATTCTTACATTGTCGGCCTCAATTCATGCGGACCGACCATTTTGCTTGTGCATTTCAAAAGTATGATCATGATATAAAGGAGAGTACTAGCATATGCAACATTGAGTACATGTACCGCTAACAAATGCAAGTACTCAAAAACATAGACAAAAGACTTTCTTTAGCCGATATTATTGTCAATTATATTATACAATTTTCATAAATGAAATACAATTATTGCTTATATCTATCATTTAATCACTTCTAAACAATCACAGATTTAAACCTATCATCTATGCGAGTAACATATAAACATGTAATATAGCTGTCCATGCTACAGAAATTTCAAGTTTCCACACATTTTTTCAAGGAAAATTTCTAGGCATTAATGGCGTACAGTGGACATTTTAACTTATAACTAGATAGTAGATATTAGTTATATGTGATATTAGACTCTGCCCCGTTATCGGCTTCTAGCTTTCGAAAAATTACTTTGACCAACAGAAGCTGTAGTAGCCCCTTATTTCTACTGTTTAGCATTCTTAAACATTTGGACTAGTCTCCTGAAAAAGTGCTAAACGAAAAGTTTGCCTATGAGTTAAGCGAGAAGGCAGAGTCAAACAAGGGGTTAAAGAACAAATCCTTTCTTGATTCACTTAACCATTATTTTGTTAAAATTTTGTTTTAACAAAACACTGAACCATTCTCAATTGAGTTATGTAGTTATCAGTTATTAATTAAACTATACACATTTTGATGACTTTTCATAATTATCGTTAGCATAATATTAGTATGTTTTACAGTTCAAGGTTAACTTAATCGTGTCCTTCTATGTTACACTTACCAATTATCGTAGTTTGATCATTAGTCAAATTTCCTTCGGTAAACATTTTCTCCATATAAAAACAATATTTATTTCCGAAGTAATTTATCAAATTGAATACTTTAGAATTAAAACAAATAAATAAATGAACTAAAGATACAATTAGGCCAGGAAGAATCATCAGCTACAAGTGGGACAAAACATAGATTTATAGATAAGTATCTCTATATAAAATGGATTAAATAATAAGAAGAAATATAATCTCAAAGCCCATGTGGTAGTTGTTGAAATGTTATTGTAATTTTCTGCAGCTAGCTAGCTCCAAAAACCCAATTTCAATACGCCAACAAAATAATCTTCAGATATAACGGTGGTGTCTTTGAATTTCCACTGCCATATCCCCTGTTTCTCGCTCCTCTGTCGCTAACGAGTCCTCATCTCACTATTCATTTCCCTGTTCTCTCTCTCTCTCTCTCTCTCTCTCTCTCATGGTTGTTTTTAAGAAAAAAAGTTTTGAGAGGGAGAGGGAGAGGGAGAGGGAGGGAGGGAATGGGAATAAGAATGGAATGTACATGTGGTGCCAAGGCTACAACATAATAGGATTTCTATTTGCTTTGTTTTGTGGGGATATGCATAGGGCCTGTGTGCTTGCTTTTGGTATTTCTTTATTTGCTTTAAAATTTATTCTCTTATCTCTCTCTCTCCTATTGAAGTTTCATTAATGAGGTTTGGTGGAGTTGCTACTCTCATCGAGGGACGTCGATGTGTCATTAACACCAACTGTATATCCAAGGAACCTTAGTTATTGCCTCCCTTTGAATTGACCCCCCTAATATCTCCTCCTCTTTTCACTTTGATTTTCTCTACTCTTTGCTTTGCCTCTCCCTCTCTAAACATTTTCTTTTTTTTTTCAAGTGGCAATGAGGAGGAGCGCTCGCGTAATAACCTTGGGTGTATTTTTCTTGCTAGTTATATTCCTCAATGTCAGTGAGCAAGTACTGGGTCGAGATATCGTGGCTCAAGCGAAGCGCAAGGAGAAAATGTTATCAACAAAAGAGTCATCATCAATAGTTTGTATTTTCGATACTAAGATCGATAACAATAACTGCACTGAATTGGATGATGACAAGAGAGTAGTGCCCACTGGCCCAAATCCATTGCATAACTGATCAAGGCGAAGGCGAAGGCGAAGGCTAAAAAGATTGAAGTGATAAATACCGGTTAGCGTTTGAGGAGATGAAGAAGAAGAAGAAGAGAAAGAGGTGGACGCAATTTTTCTTCTTCTTCTTCTTCATTTTCTTTCATATGACAGTTAGCTTTAGCTCTCTAATTACTGAATGAGGATGTCAAATGCTGAGAATTTTTTTTTTCCCTCTCTTTTTTGTGTGTGTTATTTCCCTTTCTTTTTATTTTTAATAATATACATTGTAAAATCCTTTTGACGTTGAGTGAAGGCATAGAAGATTCTTAGCTCTAGTGGTGACATTTTCTTCTGCATTGTTTCATACATTTGTCAATTATTTGTTTCCTTCATTACTGTCTCTGTAACAAATGGTTTCTATTACAACTGCAGTTGTTAAAAAGTTAAATATACAAATTTTAATTATCTTTTACAAGCATGAAATTATAGTTGCATATGCAAATTTTTACATTCCAAAGAATCCCTTAATATTTTTGGTTGTGATTGTGGGTGAGTTCAAGCTTTGTTTGTCTAGAGAGTTGGCTTGGTTAATGATGGAAGAAATAACGCGTCAAATTGCTAATGATTTTGGTTCCTTCGCTCATTTGGGCACAAGGCTACAAGTGGGTTGGTGCAGAAGTAAAATGATTATAGTGGGCCACAAACACAACAATGAACTTGTAGCATTAATAAACGCCTAGAGAGAGGCTCCCATCTCACCGAGTACTGTATGAGAACTAGTGCTTGCAATTGAAGTCTTTGTTTAGGTGGAATTTATGATAGTGACTTGCAATATATATGTGGTCATCATTGTTTGAGCATAGAGGAAACTACATAATTCTCTTTGATTTTGAGGAGAAAGGAAGGAGAGGTTGGGATGTCAAGTTCTTTTTGAATTTAGTTGAAAGTATAATTAGGTTGAAAATTGTTCAAATTGATTAATGAATGCTCAAACTTTATAATGTGGAGAAATTGTTTAGTGATTTTTGTCCATTGGATAGATGATGCCAAAAAAAAAAAAAAGAATTTGTTTGAAATATTGTTATGTTGCTTAAGTACATCAAGTTGAAAAAATGTAATCTAGAAGGATTATTTAAGACATGCACAACAGGGGATACTTAAATTAACTAGAAAAATAAGGGATAGATTGAAAATCATGCACCGCATTTGACAATCTTAGCAGTGAAGCTGTAGTTATTATCACAACAGAAATTTCTTCTAAAAAAAAAAATTTTAAAAAAAAATCACAGTAAAAAGAAGTTGGACCCGAATGTTGCAACATAAAGCCAGAACTATTCGTATCTCATCCCCTAGATTGAAGGCATATACACTAATATGTCCGGTTCATAGAGGCAAAAGGACATCACATCGCAGAAGCCCTTTCTAGACCCACAGACCAACATGCATGCATCAATAGAACTATATTTTGTAGCATGTGAAATGGCCGTGCAAAAAACTTTCTTTATTCAATTCTTGGGATTCCGGATCCTCTCCAATTAAGTGATGATTGAAGACTAAATAAATACTCTGATCATATCTCTTTATTTCAATTCCAACAGCTGAGATGAAGTCATGCTAAGATGAAGTCATGTATGATATCTACTATCCTAATACCGATTTTCACAATAGTGATTTTAAAGACAATAGCGGTTTTCAATATAATATTTAGAATTCTACTTGACTTAATTTCAACCCTCAAAATTAGAATAGAAAGTAAGGATTAAGGTAATTAGACACTCTCAAAATATACTTGAGTATAAAATTTCTGTACAAAAATTCTCATAGCAAATTATAATATAGATTCTATCCAGTATAAAATTAACTAATTAAGTTAAACCACTATCAACTCAAATAATATCTACTGTCACCAATATCATTGTAACATAAAGAAAACTAATATGTATAATATGTAGTAATTATAAAGTTGAAGAGGAGATAAATAAAAGCAATAGAACACCCAAAAAACATCTTGTGTTCTGTTCTTGTGATGCAAATTAATAGAAATTTAATGTTTTTGTGAAAAGATGCAGCCAAAGCTCTTTCACATCTTACCCAAGTCTAGGCACCATTTAGATAGTCAAAGACAAGACATCCTAGTATTCAGGTAATAATCCACCGCAAACATTAATAATCACTTCCTGGTCTGTCAATATTATTTTCCTTATTTTGAGGAGAAAGGAAGGAGAGGTTGGGATGTCAAGTTCTTTTGAATTTATTTGAAAGTATAATTAGGTTGAAAATTGTTCAAATTGATTAATGAATGCTCAAACTTTATAATGTGGAGAAATTGTTTAGTGATTTTTGTCCATTGGATAGATGATGCCAAAAAAAAAAAAGAATTTGTTTGAAATATTGTTATGTTGCTTAAGTACATCAAGTTGAAAAATGTAATCTAGAAGGATTATTTAAGACATGCACAACAGGGGATACTTAAATTAACTAGAAAATTAAGGGAGAGATTGAAAATCATGCACCGCATTTGACAATCTTAGCAGTGAAGCTGTAGTTATTATCACAACAGAAATTTCTTCTAAAAAAATTTTTTTTAAAAAAAAATCACAGTAAAAAGAAGTTGGACCCGAATGTTGCAACATAAAGCCAGAACTATTCGTATCTCATCCCCTAGATTGAAGGCATATACACTAATATGTCCGGTTCATAGAGGCAAAAGGACATCACATCGCAGAAGCCCTTTCTAGACCCACAGACCAACATGCATGCATCAATAGAACTATATTTTGTAGCATGTGAAATGGCCGTGCAAAAAACTTTCTTTATTCAATTCTTGGGATTCCGGATCCTCTCCAATTAAGTGATGATTGAAGACTAAATAAATATTCTGATCATATCTCTTTATTTCAATTCCAACAGCTGAGATGAAGTCATGCTAAGATGAAGTCATGTATGATATCTACTATCCTAATACCGATTTTCACAATAGTGATTTTAAAGACAATAACGGTTTTCAATATAATATTTAGAATTCTACTTGACTTAATCTCAACCCTCAAAATTAGAATAGAAAGTAAGGATTAGGTAATTAGACACTCTCAAAATATACTTGAGTATAAAATTTCTGTACAAAAATTCTCATAGCAAATTATAATATAGATTCTATCCAGTATAAAATTAACTAATTAAGTTAAACCACTATCAACTCAAATAATATCTACTGTCACCAATATCATTGTAACATAAAGAAAACTAATATGTATAATATGTAGTAATTATAAAGTTGAAGAGGAGATGAAATAAAAGCAATAGAACACCCAAAAAAACATCTTGTGTTCTGTTCTTGTGATGCAAATTAATAGAAATTTAATGTTTTTGTGAAAAGATGCAGCCAAAGCTCTTTCACATCTTACCCAAGTCTAGGCACCATTTAGATAGTCAAAGACAAGACATCCTAGTATTCAGGTAATAATCCACCGCAAACATTAATAATCCTTTTTTACTTCCTGGTCTGTCAATATTATTTTCCTTATTTTGAGGAGCTCAACCTCAATTGTTTTCTCTTTAATTGACCCTTATACCATCAACTAAGACTAAACCTCAGTAATTGACTAAAATTGGACCTAGCTACATTGCTACATTAATTGCATAGGGAATGAACAACGAGGTATGGCTAAAGTTGCCTCATTTGGCAAAAAAGATAGAAATTAGGGTTTTGTTTTGGCTAGGGACCCATATCTTCTCACTCTTCTCTTTAACATTAAATTGCTGCGCTTCCACTCGCCAGCTTTTATTAACTGCGCTATGTTCTAACAAGACATTGAGAAAAAAACAAGAGCGAGCGAGAGAGAACATTAAAAAGGACTTTGGGTATTGTGCTATGTAATGTAGAGAGAGTGGGGTACTGAGGATAGAGAGTTTGAATAGTGTTTCTTGTGGTTCACTGTGATTTCAATCTAATCAATTTACTGAGCTCGGGTTTACCGGGAAATGATTCGCGTATGATTGAGGGTTGGATGAGCTTGTGATTTTGGTGTTGGTTGGTGGCTTTTTATTTTTATTTTTATTTTCCTTCCTACATAAAAACATGTATTAAGTCAATGAGACTGTGGTATTGATTAGATTAGGTTTTGATGTGATGTATTGGACTCTACTCAAGTTGTTAGACTTGCAGCATTTTGTTGTTGTGAAGTATGGTAGTGATTAACTATTGCCTAGCGTAGATTAGATGAAGTATTATTTGTTCAAAAATCATTTAATACAAAAGGGGTTGATTTTCAAAAATAGAAAATCATTAATCTTCATTGAATTTTATATACTAGTATTATAGTACAAAGGCAATATGGAGTTTATATTACAGTTAACGTTACTGTTTTGATCAACAATGTTAGCCCATGCTTCATATAATATCAAAATTTTGGCTAAAAATAAAACATAATATTATAAAAGTAGAATTCAAATAATTAAGACATTGAATGCCAGCAATTTAAGATAAAGATAAAATGGCAAAACTATATAAGTTCCTGTAAAATCGAATATTAATTGTTGAATAGTCTAAATCCAAAACCAAATCTGAAAAATGTAATAAATTCAATTGCTCTAATGGACTCTACATTTATTAGTGAATTTGGATACTCAAGTGGATCCTATAATTTACAGTGGTTTCTCAGGTCAATCTTTGTAGCAGGAAAGACTTAACTGGTTTTGATTTCCTCTCTGATTCAAATGTATCTATCCCTGAGATTTACTAGGATCACAAGGGAAATCAAAGATAGAAACAATCTATTCCCTTTCATAGTTGCAGCAAGCAAAGGAACTGATAAATCACAAGAGAAGCATACCTAGCAGAGCTAGTCTGCCACTGACCAGATAATATATATGAATATATTCTTTCAACCTACTGGACAATTTGCATGAAATATTTCAATTTGCAATTGCATGCAATATTTGTTCAAATTAAGTTATCAAAAAAGAAACCAATACAAAGGCACATAAAAACAAAGGGTTGCATTTCATCACCCCAAAATAAAACGAAGCAGAAGGAATTGAGGGAAAGGAAACTGAGCCCTTTTGCATTCTTCTCTGAGTTGATACTGAGTTTATGTCAACATAAAAAGGGTTTGTTTATATTTATTTATTTAGGCTGTGATGGCTTATTTTGGATAAAGTGCCTCGAGAGTTGTGAAGATTGAAGCTGAGGAGAGAAGGGAGCAGGGAAAAGCGTGAGGGGTTGGGAGCATTTGATATCACCTGAAAAGGGTAAGAAGAAGGTCAATTTGGTTTTTGGCCGAAGGCAGAGAAGCATTCAATTTTCTGTTTTTGGGTCTGATGCAACATTTATTTTCAAGCTGAATCAGGGTTTCAGAAGAAATGTATTATTATTTGGATTTTTTGAAGTTTTATTTTAAGGGTTTTTTTTAATAGATATTAGTCCTTTAAATCATAAGTATTTTGATATTAGTCAAATCTTCACATGGTGATCTTAGAACCCCAAATTTTTTTTTTCAATATGCTGATATTATTTGTAAGTGAACAGTTATAACTCATCCCTCCCCTCTTACTTCCTCTCCCTCCTCTCTACCCTTGACCACTGTCGTTGCCCCTTCCCTGCCCTTTCCTCTCCTCCATTGGGCCCGCTCCAATGTTATGATGGTGACATTATTGGTGGAGGTGATGATGATAGTGAAGGTGATGGTAAAGGAGGTGAGAATACTGGCAGAGAAGATGGTGGTGGAGGAGATGAAGGAGGTTGTGAGAATACCAACGGAGGAGGGGGTGGTGGTGAACTTTCTCGACTCCCTTAAAAGTTAAAAAAAAAAATTACAATTGGGTGCCCATTCTCACCAACAAAACTAAGGGGGTCTATCTGCCTGCTTAAACATTTTTAACGATTTTAAGAGTAAAAAAAAGTTCACTTGGGGGTCTATTCTCAATAAGTAGAACAACAGAGGGTTTATTCGCAACAAATAGAACTACATAGAATCTCTTTGCAATTAGGTGACACTCTTGGGGGTCCGTTCACAATTAACCCCAAAAAAAAAGTTCTCAAGTAAATAATTTGAATAATTCTATGGGAAGTCGAGACTAATTTAGCATAAACACTTACATAGTTTTCATTACTAGTAATTTCCTAGGGTAGATTCTATCAAAACATCCCCACAGAAAGGGGTGATCTATAGCATTTACTCGTGATTAGGGATCAATTTGAAAATTTTAGCTCTTCTATCTCTGATGTAAATCATCTCGTTCATATGACTACAAGTTCTATCAAAACATCCTGCTAGCGCGTGGCGATCTGATACACAAAGGGGGCCCTCCAATAGCCAAAGCCATCCCCCACTACCACCATTTTATTCCCTCGTCTATCGGATCGCTCCGCTCCGTGCGAGGCTTTCTGATAAAACTCCTACTATGTATAAGCCTTGAATATGGACCGCTTGTATGGCCCATATCCATATCAGTTTGAACTATATATTGGTGGGCCTAGTGCTAATCCTGGGCATGGCTGCAAACGAGGCTAAGGGCCTTGTTCCATGACCTATAACACTATAAAACAGTATTATAGGGTACCCATTTACTATGAGCTAGAGAGGTGATGAATAAATTAATAAAGATCGAAACTTCAGCATTCGAAAATTCAGTACACTAGATCCTAAACCTACTTATAAGGATATAATCTGATCAAGCGTCTATTTCAGTAATTGAGCTGGAGAATCTTGGTTTTCCGATATAGTTGTCTCCCTAATCCCTATAATATAGCTATTGTATTATTATTATCTACCTCGAATATAGGCCTTTATATTGGATTGAGCTTAAAGAGCAGCCAGACTATCCTTCTTACTGGATCACTACACCAGTCTATAATTTGAAGTTGGCCTGTATGTTTAAAATACGATACTTTGTTACAGAAAAATTGAAAAACAAAATGGTATTTGCCAATATCTGAACTTAGAAGATAAGCGATGTATAAAAACAATCCTATAGAAGACCCTCATTAGAAAATCATAAAGGAAATGAGTACATGCTATCAATTTTAAATAAGTTAAATAAGCATACAATATCAATACCAACAGGTAATTATAGTGTAATAAGAATGTAGTATCGGCTCAATTACCAACTTTAATGCTGTGTTTGGATGGAGGGGAGAGAAGGGAAGGGGAAGAGAAATTTGAATTTAACCTTATTTGAGAGTTTTATTGGGAGAGTAGGGGAAAGTGGGGAAAATTTAGACTAAAATCTTACACCCTAAATTGTGGGGTAAAGGAGAAGAAGGGAGGGGAAGGAAAAATTGACAAGTCCTTACCCTTTCTTCCCTTCCCTTAGTGAGCTCCCAAACAAAGCATAAGTGTCTGTTGAGACACATGTTGTGCTCACCTTTATACCGTGCATGATTTCCTATAGAGGGCTCTGTCTAAAAAAATTTCCAACAATATTAGCAGGCCTGCTTGTGAATTTTTGGGAAAGACATCTCTATAAAAAAAAATCGCAGAGGAGGAAAGGAATCGTGACACATATCCACCACACATATTAAAGTCGGTGACCTGATATAATATTTTGATTGCACTAACATTATGTAATATTTTACTGATCTATTGATTGTACTACTATGATATAATAATTGCTGCAGATTTATAATTAAAAGCAGGACTAAGTGTCACAATCTACTTGATTCCATAATTATCTTCTTTAGAGAAGCCTTTGTAGGAACTTTTTTTACATGACTTTTCATTCAAGTAAAAGTGCATAAAGTGGAGATGGTGCACGCATGTTCCATGGCTGACTCGATATTGAGAAGCACTCTAAGATGCTTTTACATCAAAATCAGCAAAAGCCTCTCCTGATTCCATCTACACCAATAGCAAGAGTGGCAAGATGATAAGAGGTACTCTGTCATCATCATCATCATCATCAAATAATATGATATGCTAGGCTCAGTACCTTTGGTAATGGCTTTCTACTTGGACAAATTGACTAGGCGGTGGGTGGTTTTTTAGTTTTCTGATTGAAATACTTAGTTGATTTCACAATAAGCAAAACTTTAATTGTTGGATCCGCGAGAAAAAAGCTCATGTGAAGTTGAGGCCACCGAAAGTCTCTCCATTAGGTCAAGCCAAGGTCACCATGCACAAACTTTGGATTGATTTCAAAATCCTAAAGTTTGTACTCAATTGGGGCCCAATAGAACAGACGGAACTAGTAATGTCAATAATAGTTTAATTAAGGCGCTTCTTAGTAGGATCACACTAGTCGATTGTGCGCTTCATTTCGTCCACCAGTAGTTTTCTCAATGAAAGGACTTCAAATTCAAATTTAGTCATGTGGGAGTCTTATAGTTGTCCATAATTGTAAAGAAAGTTTTCCCCCCCCTCTTCTTCTTAAGATTCTTGAACAACTTTCGAATAGAATTTTAAGTGCGACTTCGATTTTAATGATTCATCGTGCTCTTTTTTTTATTAATAAAATGGGATGGGTTCTTTAGTTCAAAAGAAACTTTCCCATAAAGTAATCTATACCGAATCCTCAAAAGAAAGATAATGTGAAGTTTAGGCCAATGAAATTAACCACCTAGCTAGCTCTAGGTCATTGTGCATGGACTTTGGATCCATTTCCTCATTTTCATGACCTAAAGTGTTGTAGTGGAGCCCGACATACTCAAATGCAAAATACCAAATTACTACTACCGATAATAAATTTGATTGGCAATGTGTTAACTAGCTAGCAGATCAAGTCATTTCATAATCCTGCTCCACAAGGGTCCAAAAAGGGGCCAATGCCATCCGCAGATGTCCACATCAACTTTAGGGAGAAAGCTGAGTGAGAGAATCCTATAACATATAGGCTTGTTATGGAAACTGTCCTTGGTAAAGGCACCTGTCGAGTGAAAAGCCTAAGCGGCCCATGCAATAGGACCGCAAATATATATCCCAAGTAATCAAAGTACTTTTGTTTTATTTTTATCAGAGTTGTCAAGAGCCTAGTCGATCTCACGACCGTATCCATCGTGGCGATCACTACACAGGCTCTTTCAGTCCTTCCGCTGATTACCGACAAAAGCAACGGCACAAAGCTGAAGAGGGCTTAGAGGAGGGTGTTAGTATTACTAATGTTCACCAACGGGTGGCTCCAATGGTTTGATTGTATCATTGTGATTCTGGAGTATATCTGGGATCGATTCTCATACCTGTATTTACCTTGTGTAGGATTAAAGTACACCCCAGGTTTAATTTCTTGATTAGATGGAAGTCCTAAAAGAAGTGCAGCATTTGAGAGGGAGTCCGGGGATTCGAACTCGGTTGCCACTTTGGTTGTAACTCAGTTAATCAAGATTAAAAAAAATGACCCGGTAAAGTCCACAAGGCAAATATACCATAAAAAGTTAACAAACACTCAAATTAATCAAGCTAAAAAGAATATCACTATAGATTTAACATAATGCTTTTGGCAAATTAATACTGTGTTTTACTATTAGGTTCTACCATAATAGTAATTAGTTTTTAGATTGAATTAAAACCGTTGATAGATAGAATATATTCATCAGCTGTAATTCGGGGTTATGTTAAAATTATTTTGTTCCTTTATCCTCTAACGTGTTTGTCTATAATTGAGATGATGTCGGAAAAGTTTATCTTATAATTGAGATGATGTCGGAAAAGTTTATCTTATACTCATAAATTTTCCATTGAGATGAAAATAGAAGAAAACAAGTGAATAATAAAACATCATTCTTACTTTAAGTTAATGAATTGCTCATAGCATCTAGTCCATCTGAAAATTTTAACTTATCTAACATAAAAAAAAAAGAAAAAGGAAAAAGGAAAAAAAAGAGAATCGTACTAATTCGAGGGATAGCCTCTGAGACATCTCTTTCTTAATTATTTAGGCCCTGTTCTTTCAGTTTTTGGGATAAGATCACATTGTTGCAATCACCAACCAGGTTACTTTGTCTCTCTCCCATTGGCGGACGAAACAGGACAATCTGCTTCCCTTTGCTAGCCTTTTTTTTTTTGGGTGCTTGACCAGGAAGTATCTCTACAGTATTTCCACATGGGACTAATCTCCCCTCGGGATTCGTGGCTGCCCCTTTGCTAGCTATTACCGTCCATTTAACACCAAACCACACCAGTACTAACTAATTATAAAATTGTAAACCACTAATAGTATATTGGGTTAATTGCATATTAGTCCCTTAAATCATTCTTAATTGCAAATTAGTTCCTCAAATCTCATTATTTGCTTATTAGTCCCTCAAATCTTCATTATAATTTATTGCAATTTCATTGCTCTTGTTAGGTAATGTTATTTATGAGGGGGGAATTCTATCATCTTCAACAGAAATTGGTGGTTTTCCCATTATACCCCACCAAAATTAAATATATCATTTAAAACCTCACTAACTTGTTTCATAATGGCTTTATACCCATAACCATAACCCGTTCAAACTAAAACCCAATCCTGCCAAACTCTTCTCCAATGATCCAGAGCTTCCCCAAACCTAATCCAAAGATCCTCCCTCCCCCCCTCCTTCCATAGAGGGGGGAAATTTTGGAAAGAAATTAACTTTGTATTACTTGAGAGTGTAACATATACACGGGGACAACTAGGTTATCCTAAATACTGGGTTAATCGTTAACCCAACTATAGTTAGGGAAACTAACATGAATTCTAAGAAAGGGATGAAAATTGCAGTAAAAATGAAGATTTAAGGGACTAATAAGTAAATACTGACATTGAGGGACTAATTAGCGATTAGGAACGATTTAATGGACTAATATCCAATTAAGTCTAATATATTACTAAGAGTAAAGCTCTTGTAAACTTAAGTGAATATGAGTCTTTTGTCCACCAACTTTTTTATCTATTGATTTTACTTTGAGATTTGTATCAGCATGTGATACACATCAAAGCACAAATCTTAAACATCGTGTAACATGAATCTCACAGTAAAATCAATGGATAAAAAAGTTGATAGATAAGAATGTGAATGAGGATTAAGAATTTGGGCCAGTGAGAGTTAAAATAGATATTAGAGAAAGAACCAAACTAATTCAATCCTTTAAGTCGTGAGTAATTGACCTCAAATTTCTGCTTAATTTCATCACTATTTCTTATTTTCCAATATCATTCTATATTCACACATGAAATTTCCAACAAGCTCACGTCCATTTCTGACAATAACAATACCATCATTTGGAGCTGACACGGTCTAAACTAGTAGCCATAGAGATACCACATGACCATCAATGTTCATATGATCTTTCACAACATGTATACTAATCAGAACTGATCAATCTTACAAGAACCTAGTGCATTATGCATTATTTTGTAAAATAACCTGATTTTGATCTGGATCAACAATCATGAGTAGAGAGTCATGGCTACCTTCCATATGACAATTCAATAATCTACGAGCTAATCAGACTTCAGCCGACCTCACTTTTAAGTGTAAGCCACAACCATGAGCCAAAAAACATGATTACCACTGTATCTTCAGGATCTTCTACTAGGCTAACAAGGCATTCTGGTGAGCTAATTAGACCTCAGTTACTCTTCCAATATCTTTAGCCTTGATATTAGATTACTTTTCTTGAGAAAACATCTGATCTTTGTACCATTTGTTAGGGAGAACATGAAGCATCTGAAGGTTCAATGGACCTTAAGAAGAGACCGAGAGATAAACTAACAAAAAAACGTAATATTTTGGGATAGTTTAGTACTCACCCTCTGTTAAGGCACGCCCAAAGCAATCAATATACAATATCTATGCTATAATGAGAATATTGTATTAGGACAATTAAAATACTATATTCTTATAATAACCTCATATATCTTGTTTTTATTCCTACTATATGATTTTTCATCTTTCCACTATCATGAAGGTGATAAGGCTCTGAGGACTCTCAAAAAGGGGTCCTCTGATAATCTAGATTGTTGCGGTTCTTTGGCTTTCCACGTGAACAGGTGTCCGAGCAAGGACAGTTTCTGTTATGGCCATAACTGCTAATTCCTGATTAGAAGGGAAAACCCCATGTGCTTTGAGCAAACAAACATCTTAACTCGATTAACTAAAAGGCGATCCAAACTCGCCTGCCGAGCCGAACGGATGACGCGAAAGGCGGTGTTAGTCATCCCTTCAGCTATCTATCCTCACGGACGACGCGAAAGGCGGTGTTAGTCGTCCCTTCAGCTATCTAGCCTCACGGACGACGCGAAAGACGGTGTTAGTCGTCCTTTCAGCTATCTATCCTCACGGATGACGCGAAAGGCGGTGCGAGTCGGCCCTTTGGCCTCAACTCCCCTCATCCTCATCGAAGGTGGCTCCCTCAATCTAAACGACGGTTACATGAAGTTTGGTCCTGACAATGGGTCCATATCGCATTAAATGCATTGTCACATTGTCAGTCCCTTACTTCCTCCATCTCTCACAGTATTTAAGGCACCTCGGACTAATTCGGCTGCGGACGTCGCCAATCCCATCTCATTAATGAACTCATTAATGACGAAGTAACATCCCTAACTCGTAAGTCATCCCATCGTTTGACACCTGTAAAGGCAAGCCGCCGTGGCCGACAACAAAAGACATCCATCCAGTCGTCAATCAACACGTGGAGGGATGGGCTGACTCGATTATTAGTCCTCACCAGATGAAGAGACGAAAATACCCTCCTACTCTAGGTATAAATAATGAACTGTTCAACTAACCAAGGGTAATCTCTTTTTTCTCAGTGAATTTCTGTGACTTCATTTTCTTATCCTCTCCACATACTGACTTGACCGTCGGAGGGACCACCGGAGATCCCAACTCCGCCCTTCCACAGGTTCTTTCTCTGATGTAGGTGAACTTCCAGTCTGACATCACAATCGGATATTAGAAGAGAAGGCGGACTCCATTCAACTAAAAACTAATCCAGCAGAGCTTAGTGACTGTGTGATCCATAGCATCAACAGTTTCTATAACAAGAAAAAAGCATATTCGAGGGGCTATCTCATCCAGCTTTCTTCATAAAGTTAAGGACATTTGATAAAGGTGAATTCATCTCTTTTGAACCTCCGTGGAGGAGAACGAGGTACATTATGACTTGATGCCCTAACGTAGTCTTGTTGAGAAACTTGCACTTTGAATACCATCAATTTTGCATAACTGAAGGTATTCAAGTGCAAGTTTTAAAAATTTTAGAGTGTTTGAGTGTAAATTTTAAAAACTTTATACATTACTGCTGTCAAAACAAGTGAGGGTATATAAGTGTAATTTTTAAAAAACTTTAAAGTATATAAGGGCAGTCAAAAACAAGTTAAGGATATATATAAGTGCAAAATAAGAAAAACTATTGGGTACTTAAGTGCAATTAAGCCTAGCAAATTAGAAATTGATCCAAAGTCTATGCATAGTGACGTAGAATAGCTCAGGTGGGTCCGTAGGCCTGGACTTCTTGGAGTTCATTTACGAGAAAGTTTATTTTGATGTAAAGAACCCGTCAAAATATATTAAAAGGGATAACTGTGCCTAGACCTCAAAATAAAAAACCTCATGTGATCAAATCCTTTCATTTTTGGCCCATGTGCTCAGATCCCTTGATTGCAATTTTTATGTAAAAATACTCCTTTTTAGTTGTCAACGCAACCGAGAGAGAAAATATTAGTTTTAAGGGAAAATTGTGTCAAGGCCCCAAAAGCAAAAACTTCATGTGACCAGCCCCCTCCAACTTTGCCCCATGTGTTTCAGACTTAAACAGTGCCCCAATTTGTATCCCACCCATTTTTAGTCATCATTGCATGCCAACTAAGCATGGAGAGAGAGAAAGATACAAAAAATCCAAAAATACCCTTATCTCCTTCTTCCTCCTCTCATCTGCTCTCCTCTCCTCCTCTCATAACTCATCTCTTTCTTTCTCCTCTCCTCTCCTCCTCTCATAACCCAATCCAAACCCGAGTTTTACTAATTCTCACTCCCAAAAGTTCCAACGTTTTAGAGAGAGAGAGAGAGAGATCGATCCATGGCGAGAAGCGTCTCTTACATCACTCCATCTCACTCATCTCCCTCAATCGAACGAAAACAATCGCCATAGTCGACGTCAGGTTATTAAGATTCCTCCAAACAAACTCAACTCGCTCGATCTAATTTCCTCAATTATTTTTTGATTATTTTATTTCTTGATGATTTTGTGAAGGGACGAGGAGAGGAGCTATGATGCGCACATCACCGGCTCTCATCACTACGCGAGCGACTCGTTCGAGGAGAAGATGCCGGAGCTTTTGCAGGCTGTGAAGGGCAAATATACCATCGTAATTTGGCATTAAACTGTAGCAAATTGGAGGATTAATGGGTTTTAATGTCAGTTTATCCTCTCTCTGTAGTGGGGTAATCTTCCTCTTGAAATTTTTTGGGTATCCTTGCGCAGAACTTAAACTTTAGGATATCCATGTTAAATTTCGGTGCAACTCCAGGGCATTAAAGCGCAATTAACCCTTTATTTTATGGTATGACACGAAATGAGATTCAATTGAGGAGGAAATTGATGGAATTAATATGAAGTTGAATAGAATTAACATGCAACCGAATAGAATTAACATGAAGTGTGATTGAATTAACATGCAGTGGAATAGAATTAACATGCAGTGAAATAGAATTAACATGCAGTGAAACTAACATGAACCTCAGTGTTCTTGTTAAATTCAATTTGATTCATGTTAAGTCTAATTTAATTCAATTAAAAATACCAAAATGCCTTTATCTCCTCCATATTCTTGCATGTTAAGTCTAAAACAAGTCAATTAGACTTAACATGAAGCATGTTAAGTTTATTTTAACTTATTTTTAAGTCTAATTTCATGTTAAATTCAATTTAATTCATGTTAAGTCTAATTTAATTCAATTAGAAAAAAATAAGTTGAAATAGACTTAACATGCTTCATGTTAAGTCTAATTCGACTTGTTTTAGACTTAACATGAAGTGGAATAGAATTAACATGCAAAGGAAATAGAATTAACATGAAGTGGAATAGAATTAACTTGCAAGGAAATAAAACTAACATGAAGCGAGAATAGAATTAACATGAAGTGAGATTGAATTAACATGAAGTTGAATAGAATTAACATGCAACGAATAGAATTAACATGAAGTGAGATTGAATTAACATGAAGTGGAATAGAATTAACATGCAAAGGAAATAGAATTAACTGCTGATGAAACTAACATGAACCTCAAGATTCTTGTTAAATTCAATTTGATTCATGTTAAGTGTAATTTAATTTAATTAAAACGCCAAAATGCCCTTATCTCCTCCATATTCTTGCATGTTAAGTCTAAAACAAGTCGTTTTAGACTTAACATGAATCTATTTTCAACTTATTTATTTTTTATTTTTAATTGAATTAAATTAGACTTAACATGAATTAAATTGAATTAACATGAAATTAGACTTAAAAATAAGTTGAAATAGACTTAACATGCTTCATGTTAAGTCTAATTCGACTTGTTTTTAGACTTAACATGCAAAAATATGGAGGAGATAAGGGCATTTTGGCATTTTAATTGAATTAAATTAGACTTAACATGAATCAAATTGAATTTAACAAGAATACTGAGGTTCATGTTAGTTTTACTGCATGTTAATTCTATTTTACTGCATGTTAATTCTATTCCACTTCATGTTAATTCAATCTTACTTCATGTTAATTCTATTCGGCTGCATGTTAATTTTATTCAACTTCATGTTAATTCTATTCTGCTTCATGTTAGTTCTATTTCATTGCGTGTTAAGTCTAATTTGGGCTCGAGCTCCTCCTCGTACTCCTCCAGCACTGTCCGTACTTTTCGGTGGTGCTAGAACTTGCGGGCTGAGGCGGGGAAGGAAGAGGAGTAGGGGAGGGAATCGGAGGGGGAGATGGAGTGCTTTTCGACGGTGTAATAATATTCCATATGTACGTGAAGGAGTAGTGGTTGTTTACTACCGTGGAGGGAGGAGCATGTGGTGGAGGCGGTGGAGGAGACACGAGAGTAGTGTCGGGTGATGGTGATGGAGGAGGAGGAAGAATGGTCGGCAGATGGAGAAGGGCTAGGCTGGACGACGAGAGGGAGATGGTGATGGAGGAGAATGTAGAGGTTCAATGGAGTACTTCTGTGTGATGGTGAAAGAGAAGGGGATGGGGATTGCAGTACTTTTGAGGGGGCCGGTGATGGAGAGGAGAGGAGGAAGAAGGAGATGAGTTATGAGAGGAGGAGAGGAGAGGAGAGGAGAGGAGGAAGAAGGAGATGAGTTATGAGAGGAGATGAGAGGAGGAAGAAGGAGATGGGTCATGACAGGAGGAGATGGGTCATGACAGGAGGAAGAAGGAGATGTGTTATGAGAGGAGGAGAGGAGAGCAGATGAGAGGAGAAAGAAGGAGATAAGTGTATTTTGGATTTTTATTTCTTTCTCTCTCTCCATGCTTAGTTGACATGCAATGATGACTAAAAAGGGGTGAGACACAAATTGGGGCACTGTTTAGGGCTGAAATACATGAGGCAAAGTTGGAGGGGGCTAGTCACATGAAGTTTTTGCTTTTGGGGTCTTGACACAATTTTCCCTAGTTTTAATCCCCAAACTACCCCTATCTTCAACCTCTTATTTCTTTTTTTTTTTCCCTCATGAACCCATGAATTTTTATTCTTCCTTCTCCTCCCTCTCAATCACTATATCTTTTTCCATCACCTTCCACCATTGCATCCTACTTCTCTTTCTTCTTATTAATCTTTCTTAAGCTTTTTTTTTTTCGTCACGACCTCTCCTTTGTCATTTTCCCTTTTTTTCTCAACCTTTTATCCTTCTTCTTTCACAACTGTTCCCGCATCACTCAAAGACCGTCTCCTTTTGCGAAAATAATCATCTTCTAAAGTTACGCTGAAGTTAGCACCTAATAGTTAAAGTTAATATCTAAATTTAACAAAGAGATGTTAACTATATGACTTAGGTGTTAAGTTTAATAGATAGATGTTAACTTTATGACTTATATGTTAAGTTTAATGATAGATGTTAAATATATAACTTAGGTATTAAGTTTAACGGATAGAAGATAACTATATGATATGATAGTTAAGTTTAACAAATATATATATATTAACTATATGAATTAGTGTTAAGATTAATAGATTGATGTTAACTTTATGAATTGACAGCTATTCCGTATAGTTAACACCTATTCTCTTAGGTTTCGTTTGGCAAAGGGTTAAGGAAGATGGATTAAGGAGAAGGATTAACATAGTTAGCCTATTCAATAATCAAGGGCTAAATTATTAACTCGTTATATAAGTTTTATTTTAGTCATTGTGATCATTTTTAGTGTTTGGGAATAACAAAGATTTTGACTATTTTCTTTATAATTAGAGGGGTTAACTCTTAATCCTTCTAAATAGGAGTATTAGTAAACCCCTCATTTTGAGGGGTTAACTCATTTTAATCCCTCTAGAGGAGTTAGTTTAACCCTTCTGTTTTTTTTGTATTTGGCAAATTATAGAGGGTTAACTCACTTTAACCATTATATAGATTTTTTGTGTTTGGCGGGTTAAGAAAGGGTTAAGACTCCTTAACCTCTCACTTAACCTTTTGCCAAACGGCACCTTAGTTTATTGTGTGGCTTGAATCATTAGCATGTAAGTTAAAAATTAATATCTATGGTATAAACTTAACGTCAAAGAGGAGGAGAGAGAAGGATGGAAGTAAAACAGAAGAGTAGGAAGGAATGTGAAGGAAACTGGAGATGAGATGAAGAAGAGAGAAGAAAAAAGCATAATGAGTGAAAGATGCAGGGGAGGACGATGATGGAGTTGAGATGAAGGAGAGAGAATGGAGAAGAATGAATTTGGGTGAAAGGGAGCAGAGGTTGTAGAGTCGAAAAAAGTTTATTGATTGAATGAATGGGTTTACAATCAAATTTTCTCGATTACAGAGGAAGAGAAGATTGATTCGACTTCTCTTTTAAGGTGGGTTCTCGGTAGCGATAGGATGCTTCACTCAATGCTCACGTTGAGATTGCTTCCCGTTGACGATCAAAACAGAGTTGCAGATGATCTTGAGATTGCTGATGAAGAGCTTGATCTCTTTCTCGTGCGCAAGTGTTGATCTCCAAAAGTTCCAAAAGCCCCTTTTCTAATGGCTGCTCACCGCCATTTATAGGGCTTTTAGCACGTAATCGGCATGCAAGAATTGTGGAAGCGTGGGTTAAGCGATATGGGCGTGGGCATAGCGATGCCCACCACTTAACCCACGTGGTTGTTGTGGCTTCGTGGCCTTTAGATTGACTGCGAGGTTAAGCTTGAGCTTCATCGGATAACAAGCCGTTCGCGGCGAGAGTCAAAGTTCACGGTAGGCGAACCTCGTCCTCGGTGATCATCGTGCTCGATCTTTGTTGGCGAGCCTCGTCAAACTTTAATGTTGTGGCGAGCCTCGTCAAACTTTGATGTTGTAGGCGAGCCTCGTCAAACTTTGAAGTTGTAGGCGAGCCTCGTCAAACTTTGGTGTTGTAGGCGAGCCTCGTCAAACTTTGATGTTGTAGGCGAGCCTCGTCAAACTTTGATGTTGTGGGCGAGTTTGGCCTATGCAGACGAGCTTCAAGCACGCAGGGCGAGCTCCAGAACATGCTACGAAGAACAGGTCGTAACTTTCAAACCGTAAGTCGGAATTGGACGAATTATATATGAAAATCGACTATCTCGACGAGGCGGAGCCAACCAAATCAACTCGTAGGGTTCGGTTTGCTCCGGTCATTTTGCCAAATTCCTTCCGGTTTGGGAGATATCGACACTTTCGCCTATTTTGTAAAGTCAAGCATTCAGGTAAACTTAACCTCTAGACGGGCCTGTCTTTCCTCAGGTGGGCCTAACTCAACTCAGATGGATCCTTAAGCTCTTTTGCTCATTCCGAGTTGTTGTATAGGGATTAAGGCAATTTTTATTGCCTACAGAGGTAGGAGGAGGATAGAAGGAGAGAGAAATGGCGGATGTAGGGTGGAGGAGAAGGAAAGAGGGTGGTGGTAGGATAGAAAAAAGTGGAGGAGAGAGAAGATGGAGTGGATAAGAGAGAGAGTAGATGAGAAGGAAGGAGATGAAAGATATTTTAGGAATGGGAAAAAATATGAATTGAGAAGAGATTTATCATATGAAAAATTAAATTTTAAGCACATGGGCCAAAAGTGATGGGGCTTGGTCAAACAGGTTTATTATTCTAGGGTCTTAGATATAATTTTTACTTAGTAAAAAGAGGAAGATGCATCATAATATACTCTATGAGAAAGTTGCTTAAAATTAAGCCTATGCCGCCTTTATTAGGCCAATTAACTTTTTACCAATACATCATGGTTGAGTTTAAATTGGGAATTCAGTTAATATTGGATAATCACGTTTCGATAATCTTGGATGCACTTGCGTCAGTATCCTCAAATGCAAAAGGCAAAAAAGACATTGGAGGTCAATAAAGCAATTAGGAATTGAAGCCCCTCTTCCAATTAAAACCCCACCAACAAGCTTTTCTCATTGAAGCAAAGTTTTAAATAATCCTCTCCAAACCAAACTAAGTCCTAGGGTGTGTTTTGGCAAACACCCTAAAATAGGGCCAGGAGTGGTCCTGACCCTGTTTTAAATTAAACTGATTTTGTTTTGGACCGGGGAGGGGGAGGGGTGATCCAAAACAAAATCAGTATTAATGGCCAAATTTGGCCTTAGTAAAACTAAGCCAATGTTGACCTACTTTTACCCAAACACAAATTTGCTCAAAATGGGACTAGGTCCAATCTTGACCTCATTTTGAGAACTTGCCAAACGCACCCTTAGGTCTTGAAATCAAATAGAAAGTTGGAAACTTATATGGCACCTACCTATCATATTGAAGATATTTAGACAAACTTCAATAAGATTCATGGTACTGACAAACTAGATAGGAAACGTAGTCCATGCATATCCGTACACACATCAAAAATAAAGAAGGTGAAAGTTGATTAGGATTGTATGACATGATCCCTCAGATGCTTAAGTCAGTATATTTCTTGAACGTATACCACAAGCAAATAAATACTGACTGACCATTGTGTATCGGTTTGATTTCATCTATACTATTTATTAAGAAAAGCTCCTCTTTTAGTTTGTGTGAGCCCCATTTTTAAAATGTTAAAATCGTCCTCACACCTAGTAAAAAGACTAAGGACATGCCCTCATGTTCTATTACGGCCAGCCTTTTCGATTTGTTACTGTAATTTAACTTATTTTCTGCATGTATGATAAATGCAAAGTTGTTGTGATTCTACAAATTGGTATAATTATCATTCATAGTTGAGTTAGCTTGTTGTCTTGTCTTTACAACTTGTATTGCTAATTGACTGTGCCCCAGTCTGCATTTATGATTATAGAGTGATTATATAGGGTTGCCAGTTGCCAACTATTATAGGTCAGTTTGCCCCTTTCAAGAATTAATTTCTAATCTCAGATCATTTATCCTGATTATTTCTCATATGCTTAACTAGCTAGTGTTATGTCCGCGACATGCTGCAGAAATTTCTTGCTGATCTAAAAATAAAGTTGTTAAATATAATAATTTATTAAAAAATAATAATTATTCTTTTATTATATTATGATTTCCCTCTCACTTAAATTGTCTTTTTGGCCATTAATGAAACTGTCCTTTTTGAAACATGGCCCTATTAACAATATATACCAAGGAGAAAAAAGGGGAAGACACACTTTTTGGTCGATCTAAAAAAATATAAACTTTCCTTGACTTCCAATTGCAAAGCACATGGACACATTTTTGCTTTTTGATAAACATTGTTTCACAATTTTTTCTATGTTTTTGTTTGCTTTAGCTTCTTCATAATAAAAGGGCAAGCAATCTAAACCCAAATGCTTACAATATTGTGTAGAATGAATTACGGCTTCTTGGTATGCACTCCCCGTCCTTAAGCCTCATTTTTAATTACATCAACCGAAATTAGGTGCAAATTCAAAAAAATAGGGGGTAAGAGGGTTATAAACTTTTTTTTGGCGGTAAAAGAATTAGCTTGAGCTAGGAGATGAAGAGTTTGAGTTCTATATTATATAGAAATAAACGAAATAAGAAATTAACTTGGGTTTAAGAGAGTGAATTTGCTGTTTGAAAAAAGAGTGAATTTGGATATGGTTGGGTTTTAGGCACAATGGCAGTAAAAAGATAGATTTAAAAACCCAATAAGGAAAGATAAAATTACCCGGATTAACAATACAAAGTTGATACCAAGTTGACAATATTAGCGAAGATGAACGCTGCAAGATGAAAGTTGTTTTGCCTTGAGAATGCGACATTTGGAACGGTTTAAATAAATGGAAGAAATAGACAGGAAAATAGTTTTATTTGGAAAGAAATTGCAAAGACAGGGGACTTAATTAATGCCTTTAATTAGAAATGAAGTATGTAATAGGCAGGAGAAATTAAATATACGAAAAAGAAAGGAGTTTAAATTCATTGATTTAATTAGAAACAAAGAGTTGATTAGGTGTGAGAAATTCAAAGGGCTTAATTCGGTGGGGAAAGCAATATCAATAAACTGCAGGGAAGATTAATACTCAAATATTTAGAATTATGACACGTGTGCAACCAACGTATTAATTTAGTATATTAGAATAGATAGATAGACAGACAGGTAAATCTGATTCTAAGACCATTCATTTATACCGATTTACTTCTTTGATCATACTTATTTGGATTGCCATCGAAACTTATGAGTTCGAAATGAACACACACCTTTGTTCAATTTAGGAATCATGCTTATTTGTTCTAGGATCATATAAATGTGGACTTTTAGATTTTCAGATGATTCGTTCTCATACTTGCTTGATTTTTACAATCCTATTCTTTCAGAACATATATTGTGGTTCTGTACTGCTAGAAGAGTCCAACACGCCTCTCTTGTGATTTGTAGTACATAATTATCACTACCCAAAAAACAACACACAGGTTTCCCTTTAAAAAGTCCCTCAAACACTTCACTCAGCCCCCCACAAAATCCCACAGCCCTCTCTCCCAAGCCAGAACCCCCCGCACGAAAAAACATTCGCCCGACGATGGAGATGGTGTGGGACTGGAAATCCATAACCTCCCTCCTCGCAACCTTCGTCTTCATCCGCACCGCCTTACGCGACTTCCTCCCTCCCGAGCTCCGCCACTTCCTCCGCTCCCTCTTCCACCGCCTCTACTCCTCCCTCCGCCCAACCTCCTCCCTCATCATCGACGAGTTCGACGCCTCCTCCTCCCCCAACGACCTCTTCGACGCCGCCAACACCTACCTCTCCTCCCGCTGCCTCACCTCCGCCCCCGTCCTCCGCCTCTCCAAGACCAAACACTCCAAAACTCTCACGTCGTCGCTCCCGAGTTCTCACTCGGCGACGGATGAGTTTGAGGGGGTGAAGCTGAAGTGGACTTACCACGCAGTGGAGAGGTCGTCGGGAGGGGGAGGGGGGTTGTACGGGGAGGAGGCTGGGTGGAGGAGGAGAGCATAGGTATTTTGACCTGGCATTCAATAGTAGGGATAATGGGATTGTGAGGGAGAGGTATGTGCAGTTTGTTTTGGATGAGGCGGCGAGGTTGAAGCTGAAGTCGAGGGAGAGGAGGCTGTATACGAACCGGCCGTCGTCGGGCTCGTCTGGGGATGATCATCATGGATATGCTTGGTATTGTTCTCTACTCCCTAATCTGCTCTGTTTGTTTTTTTTCCTGAGGATGATCATCCTGTGGTATCACCCAATGGCGAACACATCCCGTCACGAATAGATTCTCTATATTATCCGTGAATACACCCTTTTAGTCAACTTTTTCAACTATTTTAAAAGTTAAAAAAAAAAAGCAATTGAAGACCTCTAAAATAGAGATTTACTAAATCATTTATAGAGGCTAATGTAGGGGATCTATCCATCTCTTTCAACTTTTTAAACAATTTTAAGAGGAAAAATGAAATTAACTCAAAAGGGTCTATTCGCAAGAATAGAACTACATGAGTTTATTCGCAATCTGGTGATACGACATTGTGTCCGTTCACAATTAACCCTTTTTCAAAGTGTCTTTTGTAATGTGGTAAGTGAGTATTTAATTAAGAAGAATCAATCCGTTTCTAACATGTAAAGCACAAACGTTAAAATAACTTTTTAAAGAAAAGACGGGTTAAAGATTGTAAACCTTTAAAATAGAGATTTACTAAATCACTTCTCTAGAAGAGTAAAAATTTAATGAAGTATAATAATTCTTCACACCAAACTTTTAATGAAGTATAATAATTCTTCGCACCAAACTCTAAAGAAGGTTTCAAGAATAAAAATAAAGCTTACCTGAAGGAAATTTCAATGTTAAAAATAAATCTCTTAACGGATTAATCAATTTCATTCTCTTTTACTAAAAATAAATTTACTAGTTCAACTTTTCTGGTATATTTCTCTTAAAACAAAATGCCTTAATTTTTTTCTAAATGATACTTAAATTAGTGGAAAGTAATGAAATTTTGTGTAATTATATTCTCACGTCCAAAATGACTGCGATCATCAATAGATTTTCACATAAAGTATACGAGTTCAATATTTCAGCTTATGCTTTTATTCTAGGTTAGCCTTTTGTCTTTAGAGAGAAATGATGGGTCATGGGGCCATAAACTCCAAAGTGCCATCCTACTTCAACACCGTAGGTTTACTTTTGTGTTTCTTCTTTTTAATTTTCTATTTTCAGTATACTCCAAAATTAATCTTCAATTATTTGATACTAATAAGTTTATTAAAAAATCTATTCTTGTTGGATTTGGATCTTCTCTAGTATCAAAAGGTATTGAAGACATCATTAATAATAATCATTGATTTATATAGTGATGTTATGAATAATCATCGATTTGTATAGTGATGTTATGAATTATCTTTGAGTGTAAAATAAAAATGAGTATGTGTTCTCTACTTTTATCAGAAGTGTTGCTGTTGTTTTTTTTGGGCAAAATTCTGTCTCAATAACTATACTAATGATATCATATGACATTGAAGCTACTCTCTCATAATAATGAGAGGGTATACACTATAATCCCTCGAACAGGCCATACTCATAATTCTCCTAATAGTAATTAGCAAAGTGATTATTATGCTTCTACTCAATCAATTTCTTCACCAATGAAATTAAACCAGCCTAATAACTTCAAATTTGGCCAGGTCCTCAGTCCCATTCAACCACCCCTCAACATTCGACACCCTCGCCATCGACCCCGCCCTCCGCGACTCCATCCGCAACGACCTCCTCCGCTTCTCCGCCCGCCGCGACTACTACGCCCGCGTCGGCCGAGCCTGGAAGCGCGGCTACCTCCTCCACGGCCCCCCTGGCACCGGCAAGACCAGCCTCATCGCCGCCATCGCCAACTTCCTCGACTTCGACCTCTACGACCTCGAACTCACCGCCGTCCACTCCAACTCCCACCTCCGCAAGCTCCTCATCTCCACCTCCCCCAAATCCGTCGTCATCGTCGAGGACGCCGACTGCTCCCTCGACCTCTCCAACCGCAAGAAACCCATCCAGCCCGAAACCAACAACGACGACGGCGGCGGTGGCGGCGACAACGACTCGCCTGCGCCCGCGAGCATGCGGGTGGCGTCGGTGAGCCTGTCGGGGGTGTTGAATTTCGTCGACGGGCTCTGGTCGTCGTGTGTCGGGGAGAGACTGATGATATTCACGACGAACCATCCGGAGAGGCTCGACCCGGCGCTGCTGAGGCCCGGTAGGATGGACCGGAAGATACATTTGTCTTATTGTGAACCGGCGGCGTTTCGGGTGCTGGCGAGGAATTATTTGGAGGTGGAGGACGGGCATGAGTTGATGGAGGAGGTTGAGGGGCTTCTGAAGGAGGTGAAGGTTACGCCGGCGGAGATTGCGGAGGTGTTCATGGGGTGTGATGGATGTGGAGCTGATTTTGGGATGAAAATGGTGGTTGAGGAGTTGAGGAGGAAGAAGGAGGCCATGTGTTTGCCATTGTTGGATGAGGAGGAGAAAGGGGATAATGTAGATTAATGAGAGTGATATTGTTTTAATCCTAGTAATTGTTGGGGTTGCGGAAGCTAGATGTGTAATTGATTTTAGTTTTAGAGGATTGAGAATAGAAGAAGTAGAAGAGAAATAAGAAGTTAGAAGGAAATATGCTAGCTTGAAGAAACTTTGTTTGAATTGCTTCAAAGCTTGGTTACAAAGCTTACAGCCAAGCTTATTTATAGGCTCATAAGAAATTCTCTAGAATGTTTAGATTTTTCATGATACATCAAGTTTCTAGAGAATTCTATATAATTCTATTTTCTACATACATCCATGCCTATTATATCTAGTTCCTAGATTATTTTAGACATTTCTAGTTTACATGCTTTTACAAATATCCTAGAGTTTTCTAGAATTACAAATTATCTTCTAACAGTAATAACGATTTAGTTTATTTTCTTAGACTTTTGGTACTTTGTTTAACGATATAGTTCATGGATTTGCATAGATTGGATGTTTAGATAAATAGACTTGATAATATAGGTTTATCGTATGGCATAAATAATCTGAACGGTAATCAATTTTGTAAGTCCTATATTTTGTGTAACCAAAATTGCAAACATTTCCAAATAGGTGGAAAAGGTTAAACTAGCTCAATCCTTATCGTCCATTCCAATTTCTAGGAATAAAATAAAGTCACATGTTACCTCTACTATCGCAATAATGGTTTTCGAATTTTAGGTGGCTTTATCTTTTATCACTTGAAACTGGAATAAAGCTGCAAAATGGAACATGTTAAGCACTTGGATAAGCGTGATCCATAGCTACACAAATGCTGATCCAAAACATTAGTCCATTAAATAGTTGCAAATGCTGATCTGTAGATACTTTTCTCTGTGACTCTGATCAAGTTGGCTTTCCTCGAAGTTAATTGCCAAAAAGCTCTCTACAAGTGACAAATGATAGCATGCTAAGGAATAGCAAATTGGATTTCAGCTCATATGAGAGATTTTCTTTCCTTTTTCTTATTTTCGTCCTTAAAGTTTCTGAACTATCAAAGGATGACCTTTCACTTTCAGAGACAGATAAGCTTTCGACTTCAGAGTACCCTCAGCTCTTTCATAGAAAGCACCACTTTATTTATCCTGTGGAAGACACAGAATCGTTGTCCGTTGTTCGAAGGACGCCCTTTGCTTGTTTGAGTGGGCGTTGCCTTTTTTCCTGTGCTTGTTTGAAGTCATTTGAGTATTCAAACATGGCAACTAACCAGTACTTCTCTTTGTGACCGCATATATAATATCAATTACATATGTTAATATAACCATCATCTTGAAGTTTTTTATCCATTAATTAAAACTACAACGTTCATCAATTATTCTCTCCCTGCAAACACCAATACCGGTATAGAATCGACAATCTTTGATGTCTACGGATATATACCTTGAGAATACACATTTGTAGCACCCTCAGTTCAACCACAAATGCTGCATCCTCATTTCAGAACTTTACTCCGAATAGCATTCTCTCTAGACTCTACAGTTGGAGAAAAGGCAGGGGAATCACTCCGAACTGGGCTTGCTCATGCCTTTTCATCGGTTTGAGGAAAGCTGGTGAACTTTCGTAACAATGAAGGGAGATTCGATTCACTCTCTTGATATTTGTCGGTGGCTTGAGGAAAGCTAGTTGAGTCGCTTTGCATTGGTGAAGGATGCTGCTCTGATAAACTCTCCCATGAGAACATTCTGTTGGTTTGATTCTTTCGATTCAAGAATGCTGGCCTCATCGGAGATTGCATTCCTTCACTCTTTTGGATTAACATGGCGACTACCTCCGACATTGGTGGCCTTGCAGTGGGAAGTGGTTGGAGACATAGAAAAGCTACTTGACAAGTTTTAAGCACATCCGCTTCACCTATTCCATCGGCTTGTAGTTTAGGATCAATCAAATCAATTACCTTCGTTTTTTCATATAGTCTCCATGCCTACAAGCATCACTTGCATTAGTAATTAATGTACTTAGCTTACTGATAATATTATGATAACAACCTACATATTCTGGAAGGTACTGCATCTCAGCAGAAAGTGAGAGGTCTGTATTCTTTCTAGAGCTAATGATCTCGAGCACTAGAACACCAAAACTGTAGATGTCTGCCTTTTCTGATAGCTCTCCTCTGATAGCATATTCTGGTGCAGTGTAACCTCTGAGAAAGAAGGTTTGAGATCATGTAAAATGTCTACATTTTCCGTAGAATGTAAGCATAAAGGAATTTTGAAAAAAAATTGACCATTGAAAAACCCATGAAAGGACTTCAAGATTCAGTTCATTTCTTTTGGACTTTCAAGATTAGAAATATATATCCTATTATAAATGAGGATAAGATTTATGCTTCTCCTGATGCTAGAATGTGCATTGCAGCTTATATCTGATGATGTTGGCTAGCGATATGTTCCCAAGGTCTAGCTTAAAGATTTTGAGGTATTTTAGAGGGGTAGATAACTAAATATGATAAAAAGAAATCCCTGGAACAAGCATATTTTATCAGTTGGTTCTAAATTAGAAATACAGACATTTGATGAGAAGTACTGTAAGAATTTGAGTATGAAGAATTATAGAAACTTACAGTGTCCCAGCAAATGTTGTGCTGAGATATGCTTGGTCTTCTGGGAAGAACCTGGCCAACCCAAAATCACCAATTTTAGGTTGAAATTTATCATCTAGGAGGATATTACTGGCTTTGATATCTCTATGAACAATCCTTAAATTTGAGTCTTCATGCAGGTACTGTAATCCCCTAGCTATGCCAAGAATAATCTGAAACCGGATCTTCCAGTTGAGAAAAATTGTATGGCTTCCTGTTTCATTCAACTATTAGTATAATCGAATTACTGGCTTTGATATCTTCTATGTACTAGCTTACTAAACAACAATTTAGAAAGAAAGTAAAACTGGAAGCAATTATATTGTCAGCAAACCTCTAAAAAATAAATTAATCTTTCACAGAGATACAAATAACAAGATTTCAAGTTGGTCGAACTAAAAAGGGACCAACATCAGATCAACCCTATGGATGGCAAAATGGCAAAATTTTGGGGGTTAAGTGACATTTCCAAATTTTTTTTGGGGTGTTTTGGGGTTGAAGTGCGATCGCAAAATGGCCAAACTTCTTGGGGTTTTCTGAAAGATTTTTTCCCCTAGAAACCACCTTTAAAATAGGGTAATTATACGGAAATCACCTTTTATTTTTTATTTATACATTAAACCACATTTAAAGTGGGTTTTTATTGCAATCAACCACCTCCTAATCAAGCTTTTCGCTAACAACCCAAAATTACCCCTTGAAAAACTCACACTCACGGCACACAACTCTTTTTTTTAGGGTTTAGGTCTTGTTAGGATACAACTCATGCACCTTGAACTTGAAATTTTTAAACTTATCTTTGGTTTTTTAGTGAAAATTTGACAGGGAGGTGGTTGATCGCAACAAAAATCTACTTTAAAGGTGGTTTATGTAAAAATTGAAAATAAAAGGTGGTTTCTATATAATTACCTTATTTTAAAGGTGGTTTCTAGGAAAAAAAACTCTTTCTGAAATTTAATAAGAATTTCGTCACGTGGAGATACTGACCATATAGTATACTGTCCAAACTTTTATTCTTCATGTATTCATAAACAAGTAGCCTTTGTGCACCCTCAGAGCAGCAGCCAACGAGGCGAACAAGATTCTTGTGCTGGATGCTGGTTATCATCCTAACTTCAGTGAGAAATTCAGACTCCCCTTGCCGAGATTTTCCGAGGGATAACTGCTTCACTGCAATCATTGTCCCATCATCTAACACTCCCTAATAGAAAAAAAAAATACTCAAGAATAAAAAATTCAAAAATCCAGAAGTAGGATAGCTTTCAGATAAAGAGTATGCCATTAATTCCCTAATTACCTGATAAACTGGCCCAAATCCCCCACTACCAAGCTGGTTATTTGGATGGAAATTATTTGTTGCTCTCTTCAGAGTTCGGAAGTCCAAGTAGTTAATGGCTCGGAGATTACCACTACAATAATCTGGACCTGGTAGAATGCATGGCAAAGCAACTTCAGAACCATGTAATATAGGCATTTTTCTTAATTTTAAATTTTGTTTATTTATATAAAATTTATAACCTGGAAGTTTTTTAGTGAACTTGACTAACTTCTGTATTGTGTCTGACTTCATATGTTTCCATAAGATAGCTACCAGGATTATAAGAATGACGACAAGTATAATGCTGGCCAGAGAAAAGAACGAAGCTGTTGCAGCTGGAGATGCAGATGAAATATTGAGATTCAGAGACTTAGAAGTCACAAGCGCCGAAGCTGCAGAAATACACAACTAACAGTGAGTATTCAAGAACAGACAGATGCAGACTTGATCTCTTCATCCCTCCTCTTTTCGACCGCGAGTTATGAGTTGTATTCACCAAATAACAAGTAGAAAATTTAGTCCAGAAATCAACAGAACCCAGATTTGTTATAGTAGGTGCATTACTTGGGTAATCTTGAGAAAATTGACTTAGCTATCATGCAGAAATTTCTTTTCCCCAAATCAGGATTGAACCCTGATCTCTGCTTTACCACGATATCAACCCCTGCTTGCTTCCACAATTAATTGTTCTTGATTTCTAGTTCAGATGGTTTTAAAATATTTAACCACAATCAGAATTTTCCTTTATCCAATGTAAGTTTCAAAATCTCCTCGCTGAGTTTACTTTATTAGAAACCAAAAAAATAAGCTCAACAATCGTAGAAAACTTTTCCGTGTTTGCCTCTCTACATGATTCATCATGCGCAAATGTACACCAAAAAGAGAGAGGAAATATGATGCTATCATGCTACTGAAACTTAATTTTTATTCAAGTCTCAAGATAAGGAGCATGTACATACTCGTCATCAATAATTTGAAGTCATGATATCTACATTGATTATTATCAATAAGATTTAGTAAACTAGACATCTCCATTTCTCAAACTCTATATAATTCAACATCACTATTTACAAACATTTTATGCCATCGCATCAATTGTACTATCTAACAAGCCATTCCAAATAATCAATCTTCATCTTATAAGATGTTAATATTTGGAAGCTTGCGGCGATCTGAACAGGATATGGGAAAAAAGGAGAATGTTTTGGAGCAAGAAACACAAGACTTGAAGAGAAATTTCTTAGTTCAAAATTATAAATCCTCATGTCACTTGTTTTCTTTAGAGATCCTACGAATCTCTGCAAATTATTCATCACTGGAACCTAACCCTAGATTTGTTCTTCATGTTGGCGCACACCCACCGCAAATCAACACCGATTATTGGCCACCAACCAGCGTGCAATAGGGAAGCATTACCTGCGGAAGCGTTTCTGAAACACCCGATTAGATCTTCTTCTTCTTCGTAGATCAATTGATCATCCGGCGATGTAGAAACTCTGAGAAACCCCTATTCGAACTAAAGAGAACAACAATTTGACCCTAGAAAGAAATTTGACAAGAGAGTAACGACACGTACGATTTACATGGTTCGGAAATCGCCTATGTTCACAGTAAAGGGTGAGAGTTGAGTCTTCTTTATATTAGACATTACAATATACAACCTTTCTTGTGTTCTTGCTTGAACCCACAAAAAGCACTCTCTCAATCTCCTCCTTTACAATATGCAGCTCTCTTTGGCAGGAGCGGAGCCAGGAGATTTTTTCAGATTAGGCACTGAAAGTCGAGTGTGATTTTTAAAATTGAAATATTTTATTTAGAAGAAAATATATTTTATTATAGGAGAAATTTTTTAAATCGACCGTTTTGTGAAAAAATTAGGCAAAAACGACCGCTTAAAAATCAGCAAAATCGACCGAAACGGTCGGTTTTGCTAATTTTGTTTTTAAACGGTCGTTTTTGCCTATTTTTTTCTCAAAACGGTTGGTTTTCAAAATTTCTCCTTTATTATATATAAGAGAGTATTTGTAAAACGAACATTTTATGTCCGAAATGGAAGCGAATACCATAGTTTCAAGTGTACTATAATTGAATGTATGATTTACTTAATGGGGACACTACGAATTTAGCTTTACTAAAATTTGAATATGTATCTTTTGGATGTGGTACACAACAAAAAGAAGGATTGTGTAGCTAAGCCCAATATAGGTATAAGTTTGCCCAAATTCAGGTTGGGCACTTGCCCAACCTGAACTACATGTGGCTCCGCCTTTGCTCTTTAGGGCTTTTCCACATCAAAACCTAGACCTGGAAGAGTGTAATTATAGGGCCCAAAATCGGATACGAATCGATGTAGGGCTCCTAACCCGAATAGAATATTAAAACAATCAGAAAACTGCCCAAACCGGTCTAACTAATTGGCCCGACCGGTCGATGTGACCAGCCGGTATACCGGCAGTCTTTCCTGACCGGACTGACCGGCCGGTTCGCCCGCCGCCTGTGCCTTTTCACCTCGTTTGCCTCCCGCTTCAATTAAGACTTCTTCGATTTCTCCCGGCTGAAATACAAGGGCTATTTCCCAACACTTCAGACGATACTAAAGTTTCAAACTATGGACGACATCTCAACTAAATTACCCCAACCCAATGCACTGATTTAATGAAGAAACCCCGATATTTTTCTAAGTGAATTTGTGAAGCAAAAACACAAACAGTTTATCGGCATAGTGAATCCTCAAAGGGTGCCTACCTTTATGCGGCGACTGTCGAACCATCTCTCACTCACCGACCAACGAAGTCTTCTTCTAATTCTTCAACGCATAACATTTTGAATATTTTGAATGACATTGTAAAAAGAGATGAATGCGGATCGAAGAATGTCCATAAGAATCTCCGGTCTCCGGCTTGTTGCCGAATGGAGGCAAGGGGAACGAACAAGGGAGAGGGTGGGGCCCGCTATCGCCATCGTTGACAGCGCGGAGAAGAGAGCAAGGCCACGTCTTTGGCTCATCGATAAATGGGCGGTTCGATCGAAGTAGCGGAACAAAAATTCTCGCGATTTGGCGATTTCGGTCGATGCCAGGGAGATGTATATCAAGCTATGGTTTATCATTAGTATATGGGGGGAATAGCGCGTAAATTTTTTGTACTTTCACTAACTTCGCACTTATATTATCCTCACTTGTTTTTCACAGTATTTATTTATACCTCCTAAATTGTTAAAATCAACCCGTTGATACTCTCTATTATGTAAATATGAAATTCAACCTGAATGTTTGCATATAACACTTAGAATCAATTAGGATATGAGTGTAGCATGGGGTTATTCAAATAAAAATTTTCACGTTTAGAGTAAATTAATGCTTCGAAAACAAATAAGGGTATATAAGTGCAAAGTTAGTGAAACTATAAAGTAGTTAAGTGCTATTTAGCCTTAGTATGAGCTCCCCCCATTCATATATTGAGTACACTTATCCCGCATCAGCAATTGTGCTAGCACTTAATGCCCTAAATTCATAAAGTAGAAGGGGTTGTCTGCAATTTTATCCCTCTTAATGCTAATAAAATAGTAATGAGTAATAAGTTCAACTCAAGATATAAATGAGAGAGGTTCTTCCTCACCTCCATGGTCTTGTTTTATATTACAAGAATAGTTTAAGAATTGTGGTTAAAATATCATTACTCCTTTAATGCTAATTGTCTCACCTGGCTTATTATCTTTAAAAATAGATACATATAGAACCAGATTGCAACGGGAAAAAAACTCATATTTTTACCTTATTATATCAAAAATATAAAAATCAAGACATATATGTCGGATTCTTTCTCATTAGTTCTATGTAGTGTTATAAAATTTAAGGGAAAAAATAGTTTGCATGTTTTAAATTTATATGGACTAAAATAAACAACCTAATCTTATACTATTATAAAAGTAGATTGGGATGTTAAAATATTATTTTTCCTAAATGCCCTCCAACACATCCCTACATACATACATGAATATATAGTAATTCAATTTCATAACCTCTCCATTAATTACCATTCATTGTCATTTAATCACTCATTCATAACTTTCCTCCACTGACCCTCGCTAACACTCAATTATTATCTTCTAATTGTTCAATCTTTTCAACTTTCATCATCTTCAACTTCTCTCAACTCCCTTTTATAAAAATTATCATGTATATCTTTTGAGTATAAAGATGAGCACAAGGGATTTTGAAATTTTTGTTTTGTTATGTTTTACATTACCATGCTTTTCTCTTCTTATGGTATTCAAAACTAATTTTTTTATTTGTATTTGCAAGTGCAAGCTTAAATCCCCTCCTCATACTCAAACTCTTGGCTAGTATTTCTTCTACAATTTTTTGAAGATAAAAATAGGACAAGTTGCCCTATTCATAATGATATATTTCTTCTACAATTTTTCTTTTGCTATTTTAGTTCTCTATAATTTTTTGTGTGTAACCTTTCCTACATGAGCTATTAAATATGTAGCTCTCTTAATATCCAAAACATTTTGACCAAACAATGAGAAACACAAATCAACATGTATATCTTCTAGGTATAAAGATGAGTAAGAAGGATGTAGAAAAGTTGTTTTATTATGTTTTACATTACCATGCTTTTCTCTTAGTATGGTAATCAAAACTAATTTTTTTGTATTTGCAGGTGCAAGCTTAAATCCCTACTCATACTCAAACTCTTGGTTTGTATTTCTTCTAGAATTTTTCTTTTGCTATTTTACTTCTCTTAAAAAAGTTTGTTTGTAACCTTTCCTACATGAGCTATTAAAATATGTAGCTCTCTAAATATTCAAAATATTTCGACCAAACAATGAGAAACAAAATCAATTATGGGGTCTAAGTATATGAGTTGAAGCTTTATCACTTCTCCTATGACCCCCTTTTAGTCTTTTGGATGGTCTTTCTTCCTCTCCTCTCTCTTTCTCTGAATTTTTTTCTCGACAGATCTACTGCTATCTGGAAAATCATAAGCGATTGCATGATTATAGGTTCTTGCGAATGGAATTTACCCGATTATGACTCTACTGGAGACCTTATTTGTAAACCATTTCAATTTGACACATTTTACACTCTATTCCTCTTTTTAGTAAAAATAAATGACATTTTGAAATTAGTCACTTGAACCACATTTAACTTGATTAATTAAATTAGTCACTTGAACCACATATAACTTAGTTAATTGTGTTTGTATGATTTAATCTTGCAGTGGTTAAGATCAGAAAAAGTCACGATTCTTAACATTCTATATCCTATTTTATGATTTAGTTTTTTTGAAGTAAATTTGTGATTAGACTTTTTTCTTTTGATACTTAAAATGCCTGTGTTTAGGAGTATATTAGGAGTATACTTATGTACATAGTTGTTATGTTTATTCTAATAAATTATTAAAGAATAATATAGATGATTGAAGTTATAGGTATCTAGAAGAGAAAAGAATTGATCAAATAAGAAATCTAAATGTGGTTAAACTTTTAGTATTGGTAAATCACCATTGCCCTGGGTGTCCAGATTCCCAGTTTGAATCTATAATTCAAGGAAAATTTACTTTGAAGGTCAAACTTTTATATAAAGAAAATTTAGGATACCCCCCAAACTCCAACTCTTGAATCCCACAGAATTTATTTTAAAGTCTTAAAACAGAGTTTCACAAATTAGTTATTTTTGAGAAGTTTATCATTTGACCTGTCTGTTTCAGAAAAAATAATATTTCGTCCAATTTTCTTTGAATACAAATTATGATAAATGTGGTTAGTAAATTAAACATGAAAATTAGCATGCGTGCAACGCACGTGCACCATACTAGTACTATTCCAAAAGTGTGTCCTATGTTAAAACTTTTTGTTCCTAAAATGTCCTCCAAATTGGCTTGAAATCACCAAAGTGTCCTCATTCCAATTCATGGCATATTCCTCCTATTAATGATTATGCACGAAATATTAAATTTTATTTCTTATAACACCTCCACTTCACCTATATTAATCCCTTCAATCCATTCATATTCTAAACTATAACCCCACCCCAGCCCTTTCTTCTCATATATATATATATATATATATATATATATATATATATATATATATATATATATATATATATATATATATATATATATATATATATATATATATATATCAAATCTCCTATAAACTTAAGTTTATAGAGAATAGTCATACACCAAATTTTCTATCCATTGATGTTGCCTTGGGATCCATGAAAGATATGAAGCCCATTTTGAGATTTGTGCATCTCTTGATAGCACAAATCTAAAGCAACATCAATGGATAAAAAGTCAGAGTACTATTCCCTATAAACTTAAGTTTATAGAGATTCTCTCTCTCTCTCTCTCTCTCTCTATATATATATATATATATATATATATATATATATATATATATATATATATATATATATATATATATATATATATATATATATATATATATATATATATATATATATATATATATATATATATAATATGAGAAAAATGGGTATGCTTGGTACTAAGCACTACTTTTGGTGCTTGGTAGTGAGGTGTATCAATCACATCCACTCACTCAAATAGGGACCACATGCATGGTTTGGGGAGTGGATGTGATTGATACACTTCACTACTAAATACCAAGTACCAAGCATACCCATTTTTCTATATATATATATATATGTGTGTGTGTGTGTGTGTGTGTGTGTGTGAAAAATGGAAAAACTTGGTACCAAGTTCCTCAAAGGAACTTGGTAGTGATGTGACAATTCAGCCCACATATGTAACTTTAAAAATAATTCTCTCTCTCTCTCTATATATATATATATATATATGTGTGTGTGTGTGTGTGTGAAAAATGGAAAAACTTGGTACCAAGTTTCTCCATATTCTATATATATATATATATATATATATATATATATATATATATATATATATATATATATATATATATATATATATATATATATATCAAATCTCCTATAAACTTAAGTTTATAGAGATTCTCTCTCTCTCTCTCTCTCTCTCTATATATATATATATATATATATATATATATATATATATATATATATATATATATATATATATATATATATATATATATATATATATATATATATATATATATATATATATATATATATATATAATATGAGAAAAATGGGTATGCTTGGTACTAAGCACTACTTTTGGTGCTTGGTAGTGAGGTGTATCAATCACATCCACTCACTCAAATAGGGACCACATACATGGTTTGGGGAGTGGATGTGATTGATACACTTCACTACTAAATACCAAGTACCAAGCATACCCATTTTTCTATATATATATATATATGTGTGTGTGTGTGTGTGTGTGTGTGTGTGTGAAAAATGGAAAAACTTGGTACCAAGTTCCTCAAAGGAACTTGGTAGTGATGTGACAATTCAGCCCACATATGTAACTTTAAAAATAATTCTCTCTCTCTCTATATATATATATATATATATGATCTATCATCTACAATGAGACAACAACCTTCACTACAAAATTCTCATGAATGGTTAAACTTGATTCTCTACATCACGTTAGCTCTACTATGATTAGATGTAAGATGAGTTTTTGTTTTATTTTTGAATTTATGCCTACCTCTCTGGACTAACCATTAAGGAGGATATACTAGACAAGACAAGAGTTATGTACTATCTTTGTCGACAATCGAATTAGAAAAGATATTTTTGTTCCTTGTACAGAAAACTATTGTATGTTACTAGTCTTATATTATGATTAACAAACATGTCATCTCCTTCTAGTCTTCTTCTTGTGTAAAATTACTTCTTCTTCGTCTTAGTATCCATCTTGGGTGACTTATTCTCCAAGAAATCAAAACCAAATCTAGATTTTGTGCCATCCTTTATATTCGTTCATTTTTCTCCATTATAATTTTGTAATAGCTATGGGTAGAGCTATGATATTTTTGCAATTATAATTTCTTTTTTTCACAAACTCAAATAGTTAGAATATGAAAACCATTTGGATTCCCATTTCATAACCCTCAATTAAATTCCCCATGAATTAGACCTTTCATTGTTTATCTTTCTTAACAATTTCAAAGTAAATGACTCATTAGGTCCAATGAAAATAAATTTGGTTCCTACCTATTCCCAGTTATTATTGGTTCCTTCCTCCTAAATGAATGTTGTCTCATAACTCTATGTACCCTGTTCAATCCGTTTCTAAGTTTTCCCAGTTATTATTGGTTCCTTCCTCCTAAATGAATGTTGTCTCATAACTCTATGTACCCTGTTCAATCCGTTTCTAAGTTTTCCCAGTTATTATTTGTGCCTAACTTACTTTTTAAAGTAGACAGATTGACGTCTAAGCATAAGGTTATTTTAGATTAAATCAATATATGAAGGTCTTATATCTCATAAAAATGTGATATTTATTTGATTGCTTCATATTGTAGGCGAAACTCAATGTTCACTCAATGTACTCTTTCGTTCATACCAAATCTCAAAAGTTTTTTTTTTATAATTAAACATCAACGTAAGATGACCTTGCCTGTTGATAAAATCTTCACAGTTCCTGCATCAAAGGGATATTTCTGATGCTATGATAATATACCCAATTTTCAAATTTATAGATTCAGAGAACCTTTTAATAAAAATTTACAAATTAGTAAAGTCTTTTAGGGATTGTTTGAGTTGGTTGAATAATAAAATATAGAATCCCAAACCATGTGATTTTTAATTGCTTGGGTTTGATTATGTGTAGATAATAATAGGACTAGTTACATTCCTATACCCATGAGGTGTTGTGTAATTATATAAGTGATCCTAAAGTCCACGTATCTAGAGGTGTAACATTGAGTTCCTGATTGTAATTACATGGGCTGATCCCTAAGAGTGTGATGGAGGGCTACCGTTGTTTGTTTGTTTTTCTTTTTGTTGACTTGGAGTTCTTACTAGTTGTTGGTTAGGTTTAATATTTAGGGATAGGATTATAAAAAAGATTAACGACTAAAGTTTGTCATAACCCTAACCCTAACTTTGCTATTATCCTACCCTTAACCTTAATTGTACCTCTAACTCTAATCCTAATCCTAACCAACATCAAACATGAACCCCAGGACAACAAAAGACAAATAGCATTAACCTGCCGTCATGCTCCATGATCACCTATATAATTACAATTAGTAATCTCAGGATAACCAGTGTAGATAGACAAACTCAGGATCACTTGTGTGATTAGATACTAGAATGTAATAAGTTCATAACAATGGATAACTTGGGTTTGCAATATTGATGAACATATGTGTATTAGGCATGTATGAACCAAATTTATCTCAACTTCAGTAAGAAGAGAACGGATACAAATATGGGAATGTTAACAGCAACTCTGCATCCACTGAATTTACATCTCTAATTTGTCTCAGTTCTGCTGTTTTCAACGAATGAAGTAACGACCGTAAGTGAGTGTGCGCTCATACTCACATGTGCACAACCACTCACTTACTTCGCTTACAAGAACAATCTGCTAAGATTAGGAAACTACTTTTAGCCTTCATCAAGTCTGCATATTTACTCATCAAGATTTTGATTCATTCATCCTCATGTGGCAAAAAGAGAATCACAAATGATTGCGCATTCGTATTGTAATGCGGACGTAAGTATTTAGTACCTGACAAAGCTACAAAGGAAAGAAAAAGGCCAAGAAATATGCATCTACTGAGAAAAATAAATAAGGGATCCTCCCCTTAAAAGAGGATCATGTGAATGCAAAAATACCAAGAAACCACTGCATAGACTAAAGAAGTGCTCGAACAATGCACCACCTCAAGACTTCATACTCACATTGCAACATAAGATCAAATAATTTCATGTTAATGTTGCTTCTGTTTCATCCATGACAGCTCATAAATGTGAAATTGATTGTATTTAAACTACAGGGACCACTCACCGACTAAAATTAAACCATTTTAAAAAACAGCCAATCCTCAGAACAACATATTAAGCCAAAGATTGCTGGACTGCAGTTTATCTTAATGTGCACAGCAAAGACAAACACAAGAAAAAACAAAACAAAGAAGATACTCAAGCAATGCACAATTGTCTCCATTCCAAATCCAAAGATGAGCATGCAGAGTTTATTCGATTATTCAAACAAAGGTTTAAACAAATCCAAATATTACGGTATCCGTTGGAGCGTTTCTGATTGATAGAAAATAAAGACTTGCACAAATAGATATCCTCTATGAGCCCTCTATATTGAATCATAGCCTCTCATGATCCTATTAGCTTTATTATATAGATTCATCAACCTTTGCCCCCACCTCCGAACTCAAGCTTAAATGCAAAGGTTAACTCACTTTCATGCCTTTATAACCTTTTTATGTCAGATCCAGATCTGGCTCAAACAAGATAAAAAGGTCCCCAGCTGAAACCTGATCCGAAATCAAATTGTAAATTTTACTCATCCGACTCCTAGTAATCAAGAAACAAGTAGATACTAGAAAAGACATTTGCCATAAAGGCCAGTTTGGTGCCTGTATGCCGCTTCACTTTCATAGATACGGCAGTATTCAAAGCATGCCCACAGTCATGTTCTCATCCAACTAGTCAATTATTGGCTGCCCCTCATTTCCTTCCTTCACATGAAACTGCCTGCTTCCTCCAACTATATAAAGCCTCTTCATCCTTCAGCAATTGTAACAAGCTCTCACCCAATGACCAACATGAAGAAGTTACTCTATGTGTTTATCTTATGTGTTTTTGTGCTGGCCTTCTACTTCTCCGTTAACTCTGTAGCTCTGAACACAAGCGATGAGGTTTTTGGGAGGAAGCTTCTGGAGAAAACTAGGGTCCAAGCATCAAAATCTGCAGGAAAACAACAAGTCCAGGTTAGTAGATTTGCATAGTCCTTTCTGTATCTGTATATCTCAATTTGTCAGTTTTTTTTAAGAGAATATTTTCTATCTTGAGTGCAGAATTTGGATACTAAACAAGGCTTTGGCAGAGAAGAAGGTGATGATATCGAAGGGCTAATATTAAATGCCGATTACCATGGTGTAACAACCCATCCTTCGCCACTACCCAAGCACCCGAGACCATAATTATTATTCTTAATTATTTAAATAGAATATACTTAGTATCGACAGTGATATATACGGTGTTTTTCTTAATTATCAAAGCCATGTATAATTCCTCTATATTGTGTTGTTATATGATATGGTAAAAGTTTTAGAAGAATGTACCATGGGGATTCTGTCCTCTGCTCAGACCATGATGGAACAAGGATCCTTGGCTAATGGCTACCCTCAAGGAACTGTCATGCACAGTATGCAAAGTGCCTTCAAACTCATAAACAGTGCTGAGTTCTTAATTCTAGTAGATTACACAAATTGTTCTCAATCTTTTATGTAAGAACACTAAGATAATTCCATGAGCTAATTATCTATATATAGTGATGTCAATTGTAAACAACAGCTTTCAGCATTATCTTATTGTTGAATTTATATTATTTATCTCGTTCTTATTTGATGACTGGAGGATATTTCTTACAAAGGTTTTCACATTGAATGTTCTGAACAGTACCAAGTTCTTAATTTTTAGCAGAATTATGCAAATTATTTCAATCTTTTATGTACGAACACTAAGACCATGTGCTAATTATTCAGATATGGTTATTCCAGTTGTAAACAGCAGCTTTCAGCATTATGCTATGGTTGAATATTATTCTGTTTCTCATTTTATTTTGTTGAAATGGTGATCGGTATGAGGATATTTCTTTCTTTCTCTCTCTCTCTCTCTCTCTCTCTCTCTCTCTCTCTCTGTGTGTGTGTGTGTGTGTGTGTGTGTGTGTGTGGGTGGGTTGGGGGAGGTTCACATTGAATGTTACAGACTTAAATGGGTAAGAATGACACTGTGTAGCAGGTGCACAGTTGCCTATCTTAAAATCGATATAGATCTTACGGAAGTATTTATTGGGTCAATTATCCCAAAGTACATTTTCTGCATATTCTGATATAATTCACATCAACATGCTACGGTAAATTCCCTCAACTAACAAATGGATTTTAAGGTGTACCAATGGGTTGTAAGTTTGAAGAAGAAGACATCATCATTAGCTATAGAGAACATCCAAGCCCAATATGTCAATTTCATAGTAGAAACATAGAAAACCTGTCATCATGATTCACGTACATTTTTGTCTCAATTCACTGCTGAAAACACAAACCCAAAGTCCTATACTGATAGGAAAACCCAAATATGCAACTGCATAACTATATGGATATAAATAATAAATCCCATGAGATCATTTGTCTAAAGAAGATACTAGTAAAACCAACAAAGATGTATAACTAATGATAATGTTTTAGTCCGCAGCTTTGTGTAATTAGTTGAGAGTTACAGATAGAAATATACCACGAACTGTTGAGAATTTTCTAATTCTCCCATACCTTGCAAAAAGTCACAAACTGTTGAGAATGTATCGCACCATATCCTCCTCAAGTCCCTAATTCGTGCAAAGTGGAAGGTTGGCACCTCCTCAGAGTATCTGATTGCTTTAATCTTCTATGATAATAAATTGACTTACTGTGGTTTTTCTAGCTGAATCAATCTCATGAAGGAGTTGTATAAAAAATTAGATAAAAAACACTGATTTATCCATGCGGAAAAGTATTCATTTTCTTGACTTCAGAGTATTTAGACAAATGCTGGTTGTACACTGTTGCTCCCAACTGTGACCCAAGATGAAGGCCCGACTCATTAAGCACACTTGCAGATGCTTCCGTTTGATGTGAAACTTCAATTATGGTGGCTCATAACTCAGCACCCTCCATCCTCCGCCAATGCACCACAAGCTTTATTGAAACTTTATTCACAACCAAGTCTTCAAACCTAAAGTTACAATCAACCACCAGACACATGATCAATTTGGACGGTGCCCATGGCCTACAGACAAACAATGACTTTTCTCATGTCACATAGTTACAGCCGCTCCACTATAAAGAAAACAAAATTGAATATTACAGTTTTACACAAATTATGGAACCATACTGTGCTGGTAATCTGAGACCCAAAATTATCCCTCCCTTTGCGGTTTTCTGCTAGCTTAAAGATTCAAGGACACGAGGACAATAACAGTGTAAGTCTCAAGGCTTAGAAGTGACGATCAAGATAATTTCCGCTGTGTTGCTCTTGAATCAAGGACAAATTTTCACTTTAGCCCACTTTCGATTTTTATTTTCAAAATCGACCTATCTAACTTAATTGCCAATTTCGACCGGTTTGACCGGTACATTTGGTCGAATTAGCGAAAGTTTTCAAACTTCACGGGAATTCATTTCGTGAAGTTTATGGTTGGTTAAACTTCACGGAAATGATTTCCGTGAAGATTCGCTGAAATCTTCAGAATTCATTTCACGTGAAGACTACCAGTTCACAACTTCACGGAAATGAATTCAGGTGAAGTTGCAACTATCGCCCGGTAGAAACTTCGGCGTTTGACTCTCACGTCTTCAGTTTACGCAACTTCAGAATTCATTTCGTAATGAAGCTACACAAAACATGCACACACGGTGTCAAACTCCACCAAATACAAAACTTGTTGTATATAATGAACTTCCGCCTCATTCACGACAATATACAGGAATTGAACCATGAACATCAAATTTATCGCACATAAAGCGATTTATAACATTAAACATGAAAATGACAAATACGATTACACGTTCCACCAAATTCAAATCCGTGTATATAACAAACTTTCGGCATTATTCACGACAATATACGAGAATTGAACCATAAACATTAAATTTATGGCATATTACGAATTATAACATTATCTTGAAAAATTCAACCATAAATGACAATAATACACACGAAAGTCACATATATAAACAATAATCGATCCACACAAGCAGTTTTCAAATATAAGAAACCAATCAAGCCTTATAAAGTTTGAATCACAATATAAATCACATACTGACCTAAAGTCCTCCCTCCTTCCTCTTCCCCTCTTACCCCTTCCCTTCCCTTCCCCGTCCCGCCCGATGTTCATGCTCATGAGCCTCGATGATCTGAGTATTTGGCTGTGTATGAGGCTGAGAAGTACCGGCTCCATCACCATCATGCCCCGCCATACGAGAAGTGCCGGCTCCATCTTCACCCGCCGTCCTACGTCTTCGCTGATACGAGAGACCAAAAAGGCGTGACCTGTCCTCACGTCCTTCAAACCTATCGATTTGAGTCTTATGGAACACGTTTGCTATTCTCATTCTGATTCTTTTGAAGACCCCTAACGATATTGGATCCTGAATCTCAGCAATATGCTCTGATATATCAGCCTCAATCTCATCCATTGCATGGACCTGTAATTTAGCACATCCAAAATATGCTGACTAAGTAATAATATAATTACAAAAAGAATTGATATTTTAATTGAATTAAAAAACTTACATAATCCCTCTCGATCATGGTACTAGGGATATAAGTATTAGATGGGTGGTAGTGCGTATGGTGAGGGTTGTGGGTGGCGTCCTATCCATCGTGTGATATTCCAATACCAGCATATCGCGGTGTGATCGGTGATGGAATTCTCGACCCTCTATGAAATTCAACCTATCATCCCACCTCGTATGTATGCCTTGAGAGATGGCCCAATCCAGTATGATGCGATGTTCGCCGTCGACCATGACGATTAAGCTCAGCGGGATCGGCACATCTTTGAAAAAGATTGGCGCGACACCCGATGCAGGGCGTGCATCTCCACAATCTCCCAACAAATCAGCGGGACTCTAGCTCTCCACAAATTAGCGCTAGCTCTACAACTAGGTGCTAGGGTATAGATATCAAATCCGTGAGATAAAGTCCACTTGAACTGAAATTTAAAAACTTGTATCGACATCTTAGTAAAATTAAAATATAAATAATAAGTTAAGTTTTGTATTTACCGTTACTTGGAGGCCATCAAGCTCATTTCGTAAAACTCAATATGTGGTCCTGATCTTTGTATTGTGAGTGTGCATGCCTCACATTATATCTTTTGCCATAAAGAATATATGAGATCAATATGAATAAAATTAATTGATAATTAAAATTTTAAATTCATGCAAAATTATACCTGCATCCCAAAGGATAACGACCCTGTAGATCGACATGCATCTGAAGAGTAGGTCGTCCAATATGGATGTGTTCCCGACCAAACACAGTAACAACATCATGCATCCCTTGAAATCTTTATTCTCCGACAAGGAGACCCTACATAGCTCCTATAAAGGTATGATACCGCCTTATACGATAGAGAGTATCGCATAACTCAAAATTCTCCAGTAGTGTCAGCCATCGTGCATGTACACGGGACTTGCTCGCATCTGGAAATAACATACAACCAATTGTGTGCAATATATAAGCACGAGCATAATACTGAACAACCTCCACCGTGGCGTGGTCGGTATATCTCCCCAAGCGTGAGTGCGAAGCCACGATAGCTTTATGGCACCACTCCTCAATCGAGGAACACGCCTAGAAGCCTCTCACATGCCGGTCCAATTATGGGCATCGGTGCACAGCAGCGGGGCCATCAATCGGAGCCCAAGTATGATGGCTACATCACGAAGTGTAATGGTACACTCTCCTATATGCATATGGAAGGTGTTAGTCTCGGCCTCCACCTCTCAATCAGAGCACGGATAAGGGCCCAATCAAGCCTAATATATCGCACCGATGAACACTCTACAAAACCTGCATGCTCTATCAACTGTGAAACTCGAGGATCCTCAATCGCCAACCGGAATGACTAGTGAATGGTCCACTATGTTGATATCTTCTGACACGCACATTAATTAAATTCTTTTAGAATACAAAAACTATATCATGTGCAAAAATAATAAATATATCGTAAACATTTTACCTCTCCTAACCCAATCTTGTGGGAACGATGCTCCGTCTGAAGGTATAATACATCTGGTTGGATCGGTCCAGGATCCATAATATATGTCTCGCATAGAAATCTCATTCAATATTAAAAAATCATGTTTCATCAAGGCTACAAATAAAGGCAATAAAAACATTATGTCTTTAAAGTAACATGTTGATGCTAATCGATTCAAAACTATATCACAATAAGTTGACTTGGATAGTCCTTAATCGTGCACATTTTCTTATCGTGCACATTTCATATCACGATACCAATATAGAGTACAAGGATCCATAATATATCTCTGCATAGAAAATAAAGTGTTATATATTACAAAAGCCGATTCGAAACATTTCATACATTCAAGCCGAAATAATCAACGCCTAATCCTAGTTGGACAACTATTTTTATTGTGTCTGGTTGATCGCACCTACTACACTTATTTTTCGCTGACTCCTTCGTCCTTCGTCCATAGTATTTCTAATCCGTGCAGACGAGGTCGTAGTGATCTCTTATACGAGGTAATATCCGGCCGCCTTGTGTCGATGTCGACTATCGCATGGTGGATGAAAGCACTCCTTGTATGTTTGTTGGTAGTTATAAGTTAAATACCAATTTGCGTGAATATATAGTGTGAACATCTAGCACCTTGTACATCCGAACAAGCCGCTATAACATGAGAACAAGGAAGCCATTGTAATTGTGGTGCGTTGCAAGTGCATGTACAAGTCGATCCACTAGTATATTGACTTTGTAAGAGCGATTTTCTCTATGTGATGATCCTTCAATGACCTCCCATTCATTAAAGCTGATCGTCTAGCCTCATATGAGCGAGCTTGCTTACTCCGATTCGCCAATATTCCTTCAACTTTTGGCGTCAATTCCGTTTGAATATTTCTTGCCAATGTCGTCGTCGAGGAAGAATCTATTAAGTGCGTAAAATATTTTTGCAACTAATGATTGTATTGGCATCTGCGTGCTCCCCAAGCACACCATTGAAACTCTCGAAGCGTTAGTGGTCATCATACAAAAGCGTTTGCGCCGTCTTCACATAGCGCCCACCTATTGACATTGTTCGGCCCAAACTAGTCTCGATCCAATCATGTACATGTGGCGTTAAAATTGCTTATCGGTGCGAGCGAAACTTCGTGGCGGTGGGTTAACAACCAACAACCCATTCGACAAACCGGCCGATTGACTATGCATAAGCGTAAAGCGGGACCCGAACACACGAAATGGGTCAACAAGGCGCACGAATCAACGAGGCTACATGTTATGGAATGAATCCAACAAGCAAAGCTTCAGCGAGATTGATCGGGTCCAAACATCAACGGATCGGTTTGAACATCGACCGATCGTCACCTAAATCGTTGGCGGGATGAAACCAATCAAGTGAACCAAGCACGGACTTAGAGCGGCGGCGACAAGATCGAATAAACGCCACGGAAAAGTCCGAAAACCAAACCGAAGCCAAAACGGGCCCGCCAACCCGACACCGCTTTGGTGTCCAATGGCCGACACCAGCGTCCGTTAATGGCGGACACCAATGGTGTCCTGGAAGCCCCCTCTCCCTCTTGTTTTCCTATAAATAGTGAGGGGTGCTCATTGAAAGTGGATTTTTGGAGATTGGATTTTCGATATTCTTGAGAGAGCCCTCGCGAGATCCACGAGCCGCCGACGCGATACCCCGAAAGCACCGGCGAGCACGTCCGATCTACAAACCGCGAGGTAAGCGAACTCGGGTCGGCTACAGATCAGCGCTGTGATTTCTCCTAGTAGATCTCACCCGCCCGGCGATCTCCTCGCGGGACGATCCCCGGCTGCGATCCTCCTTCGTGGAGTGTGATCCCTCGTGCGCGCTTCCTTCGTGGAACGAGCCCTTCACGCTCAGAGTTCCGCAACCCGGTTTCCACTGATCCGAATTGCCGTAGTCCACGACAACAAAAGTCCCCTACACGTGCAAAGAACCGACGCAAGCGGTGATCCCGTAAAATAGAGATCCTCGTGTTTGTTCATAAAAGGAAGAAGTTGTAATTTTTGTTTTCATTATGCCGAAATAAAAGGCATTTTCTTTTGTTTGAATTTTGTTGTAGGCCAAGCCGTAAACAAGTTCAAGCGAGCAATGAATAACAAGTCTACTTTTACCACAACAAGCCGGGCGACCACTGGGAGCCAACGGCTTCAAAGAAAGGAGCCGTCGTAGCGAACCGCGGATCCGCATCCCTGTGATAGAAGAGGTCGAAGTTCGAAGTTCGACCAAAAGAAGTACGAGTACCTCTCTCCTCGCCCGTGATCCAGCCCTCGCAAGTCCAAGATGGTCTCCGCCGCAAGGAAGACCCAATCGGCCTCGATCGCGAGGCCGAAATCCACCACCACCGCCGCCAAGACTATGGGCAACGGTGGTCTTTTCTACAATGCGCCAAAATTTCGAACCCTTATCTTTGGAAGGGTCGATTCCGCCAATGGCGTTGTGACTCTCTCTAAGAGAGCCCGCCGAGGCGACGCCACCGGCGAAACAATTAGCCGGGCAAAAGAATCAATGGATGGGGTTCGCTATGGCGGATCTAAGATCCGTTAACTCGAGATTGAAGTCGAGATTGTAGCCGACTCTACGTGCCGACGACAAACGAATGGGTCCGAGTCAAAGCGGAACCGTTCTACGCTTCGAGAGCGTATCCGGCTGCCGCCGCCTCGCGACAAGCAAGGGCTTTGGTACAACAAGCCCGCGAAGTTGAAGAAGGAGGCGACCAAGAAGTCGCCAACGCTAGTTTGAAACCCAAGTCTGTCGACACTTCAAATCCGATTTAACCCGCAAGATTCAAGCCAGCTGCCAAGAAAGCTAACTCCTACCCCGCTCAAATCAAAATTGTGAGCACTTTCAAAAAGTGACGCCGGTTACCTCCCTCCGCGACTCCAAACTTCCGCGGCCAACTCCTCGAACCAAAGTGCTTACCTAAGGATCGCTGGGTCCGCTTAGGAATCGCGTCACCTCGATACGGGGTCGCACCCACAAAGACAAGAAGATTCTGCGGCTTTGCATACCGGATTGAAAGTCGGTCCGAGTCCCCCAAACTTCACGCCACATGCGGAAGTCAAGGAGAGTTACTTTCGTAGTTGGTCATTCCGAAGGAGACGCCTGCCCCGACGCACGACGACGCTATACCCGAACAGACTCAACACAGGTGCATTGCCCGTTCACCCACCGACGAAGCCGCACTACCGTGTAAGGGTACAGAAAATCTCGAAGGATTCCCCTAAATCGTCACGCCATGTTTGTGCTCTAAGCTCATCAACATTGCTCGAGTGTAATTGTTGTCGAGGAACCTGAAAGAGTCTCGGTCTTTCGAGACTTAGCACCAACACCGGAGACCTAGGTCAAGGCGATTCCACGAAGGATGGCATCCCGAGAGGATGAGTTGTCGAGGTCACTAATAATATGATCGGCAAAGAACCATCGTCAAGAACTATTCCTAGCGATCGCAACGATTAACTCGCTACGGTCCCGACTATTCGACGGTCCAATTACGACAAGCTCTTGAGAGGGCTACCTTGAGAGGATGAAGTATCGACCGGATCGGCAATGGCATCGACAATACAGACTTCTAGTGATGGACACCAAAAGCTTTTATGATCGCATGCATCGGTGGCCAAGATCTTTGGATGAAGCGTTGAATAAGCAGCGGAAAACTTCAAACTAGAGATGGAGTTGGCCATGCACGATGAGAGAAATGCATGACCAACAGATCCAAGCCTTAACAAAGCATCGAGGGAATCAAGTCAACACATCGGCGTTGATCAAGATGACGACTCGCATCGAGGAAGCACCGAAGATGATAACCCTCCCAACCACGCCACGCCGCTGCTCATGAGAACGAAGATTAAAGACCTCGAGCAAAATCAACTCGCTGATTTCCGCCAAGAGGTGAAGAAGACGGTATCCCTTGCCCATACCCGGGGGTGGAATCAATCCCATACCCTTCAAAGTTTAACTTAATAAACTTTACACCGCTTGATCGGTAAGGGTTCCCCGACGCACTTGATTTACTTCAAGTCACACCTCGGGTTATTTCGGCAATGAGCCCACGATGGTTCGGTCATTCGTTGGCACCCTTCGTGGAGCGCCGATTGGTACCGCCTTAAACAGGGAGCATCACAACCGGGATGATATGGAGTCCTTGTTTTCCAACTTCTTTGATGGCGATACCGAGGTATCTATTGGAACATTACTCGGCGAAGCGAAGAATGGAGAAAGCGGTGGATACCTTTGTCAAACGATTCGCAACAAAGCCGATGAACTGCCGAGATCCAATAACGAGGAGTTCATCCTCCGCACTGCCATAGTAATTTGTCGATAGATGTGCTTGAAGCAATGGGGACAGCACCATCGTAACATGGAAGGACTTGAAAGTTCGTGGAGAGCAAGTGAAAGATTCCTTAAAAGGAAGAAAGCGTAAAGAGGTCACCGCGACAAACACAACAAACGTAATTTTGTGCCACGCCTGGAAGGTAAAGCCAAAGAAAGTCAGAGACGCTTAATCAAACCTTCGAATCGCAACCACAACAGAAGCCGAATACAAGTGCGCCACAAAGAATCACAAAGTGGCGCAAGAAGTCGAATCAAAACCTTACGGTTCGAGATTTCCCAAAACTTACTCATTCAAAGATGAGGAAGTTCCGCATCTTCAAGTACCTTCTCGAGAACAAAATCCGTTGCCTCCAATTGTAAACCAAGAGGAGGCAAACAAAATTTCGATCCTAAGTAACGCGCTTATCACGTATGTACATCATCCCACGGTTCGCTACCATCTCGGGGACAAGATTCAAGCCTTGATCGATGTTGGAGTCATCACTCCAAAACCTTCTAAAGAGAAGAAGGTGGGGCTAATGCGTCTCTATAAATTCGGATCAGTTCCTTTGGATTGGTTTCAACCGACGCCGTAAAGTAGGAATGAAAATGGTGAATGAGGATCCTCACCGCGACGTGAGAAGGGACTCGCACTACACCACGGAAACGGAGAAATCCTTTGGGTCCACCACGACTTGCTTTCGAAGGCGATCGATGGACTACATCCTCGGCCAAAAGAAGTCTAAGGAAAAGGCAAACTATGCCATGTTGCTTCAAAGAATTCCGTGAGAAGGATGATGAAGTCTTTGCCACAAGGAGTGACACCACACGGCTACAAATATCCGGAGACCCCGTGATCCAAACGCCAAGACGCCGTAACCGGGTGGCCACTTAATCCTCTCACTCGCGTGCAGAAAGGGCACCGCATCACCGCCAAAGAAAAAGCAAACGGGCGGAGAAACAACCTCGGTCCAGAAGCTCAATTCGGCAGCCCGATTCAATCGCCCGACATGAGGATAGACCGAACATCGAGCTTCCATACCGCTTTGATGTCATGGCCCGGTTGGCAAACATCCGGCGGGATAACTCTTCACGAAGTTGCTCAGATTATCAAAGGAAACCCGAAGCTCTACAAGAAGCTCGGCCGACTCGGTGTGTTCTCACTGGATCCAAGTCCGGAAGAATCGCCCAACAATGCAACCTTGCGACTAAACACTTACCTCAGATCACCTTTACAAAGGAGGATATGCGCACCAAGAATTCCAAGCACGATAGGCGCTATACTTCACCGTATATTGGTTCTAGCGAAGTCAGCGGATCCAAGTCGATCCGGTTCCACATGAGCATCATGCCCTCATACCATGTATCATCTTGAATCCCCGCATGTAGTCAAGCGCCAATCGCATTATGATTTACGGATTTAACACCGTGGGTCCCTACTTGGTAAAATCGGATTAAGTGTCAAATGGGGACTTGAAGTCCAAGTCACTGCTATGTTATTGGCGAGACTTCCTATAACTTATTCAGGGTCGACTCGATTCACAATAACGTTATAGTCCCATCCACTCTTCATCGGTGTCTCAAGTATGTAGACACAAATAATGAGGTCAAGACGGTGGTCGCGACAAACACCGCTTAAGGGGATGGAGAATTATTTCATCGATTCTCTCCTCTACAGAATGAGTCCAAATCGAATCATCGCCCGCAGACGATGGGAAAGAAGTCCGAGCACCGGGCTTGGTTATAGTGGAGGTTTTGTTTTAAATAACATTGTACCCTTGTAATCAATCTTGGCGAGGAAGAATCGCCGATGAACATTGTAATTGGCAAATTGCCGATGAATCAATAAATGACGATTTAAAGTATCCTTTGTCTTTGAATGATGCGATGACAGGTTTATATAACAATCCGGAGTTGCACCTACCAACTCGGTCATCTTGCTTTATACAAAAGCAATTCCGAGATTCCTTTGGGACAACACTCGTCATCCCGCAAAGATCGAGTATTGAAAAAGACTTGGTTTACGGAAAAGGAGATGCAATTCCAACCCCGAATCATTTCTTAGAAGAAGATGAAGATGATAATGGGCCTATCCTCCATACATTCAGATATAGTCCAGAGACACTGGGTATCATGAAGAAGTGGGGATACGACTTGACACGAGGGGAAGGTCTATGTTTCGGACGAGGTCCTCGAATCCCTCCTAAAGCGGCATATGTCCCAAAAGGGAAGCCAGATGACTATTACGCATTTAGACGAGGATTGGGATATGAATCCTCCTCAGAAGATGAATGTTCGTGGTTGATCGGCGACCATTTACGATGAAGAAGGCGATACTGCCTCGATTCCGGTTTGGGATTCCGACACCACTTCTGAGAAGCTTTCAAAGCTTTGATGTCAAATATGGCTACGATCGATCCGCTACTCGGAGAATGATGAAGATATGCCAACATGGGAAGACCCATGGATCCATCAACTCGAGAGCAGTTGGGGATAGGTTGAACAAAGAGAACCCCCACTAAGGATGAGGTAGTCGAGGTTAATATGGGGATGAAGAGCATCCTAAACTCATAAACATCGCCAATACTCCCCTTGGAAGAAAGGAAGAGTTGATTGCCCTAATCGGGGAGTATATCGATATATTAGCACGGAGTTACGAGGACATGACTGACCCTAATGTGGCAACACATCGCCTCAACATCAAGGCGGATGTCAAACCCGCCAAGCAATCGCGAAGACGGTTTCGCTCCACAAATCTTACAGCGCATCAGACGGCGTAAAGAAACTCATAGAATCGGGATTCATCGAGGAAATTCAACATCCGGATTGGGTGGCAAATATAGTCCCGGTCATGAAAAGAATGGTTCGATTAGGGTCCAGGTCGACTATAGAGACCGAACGCCGCTGCCCGAAGGATGATTTCCCGCCAATCACCGACGCCATAGTTGACAATACATGTGGATTCGCGAGGATGTCCTTTATGGATGGCTTTTGAGGTATAATCAAATCAAGATGCATCCCGATGATGCCAAACACACGCCGCTCGTAACACCCATCGGTATATTCTTACACTGGTCATGCCGCTCGGCTTAAAGAACGCCGTACAAGAACATACCCGAGCAATGACTAAGATTTTCCAAGATCATCTCCGAAAACGGTCGAATGCTACGCCGATGACTTGGTCGTGAAAAGCCGACAAGAGAGATCACATCAAAGATCTTAGAACGGTATTCGAGCTCATGCGACTCATCGCCTAAAGATGACCCCCGCCAAATCCTTCCTTGGGATGTCTGGCAAGTTCCTGGCCGCCACTAACAAAGGAATCCACGCCGATCCCGACAAAGTGAAGGCCATTCAAGAGTTGCAACCGAAACTGAGAACTCGGGTTACAAGGGCGATCATGTGACATCCGACGGTTCATATCGAACCTATCCGGGAAGTGCCAACCGTTCTCTAAATTGAACAAGAAGGGCGGTCGCTTATTTGGGACGACGCCGCCGAAGCGCGCTGAAGAGATCAAATCGATCTCGCTAAACCTCCCGCTCGCCGCACCGCACGGAAAACCGCTCCTCGATCTACGCCAAGGCAACGGATCACTGTTAAGCCTTACTCGCAGACGCATGAACCGCCAATGCAACAAGTAAAGTATTACCCGAGTCGAACATTGGTCGGCGCCGAAGTCTCGATACCAATGGTCGGAAGCAAAGGCCTTGCATTAGTGTTCGCGATTCGTAAAATGAGACACTATTTAGTCGACGCGATTTATGTTATCTCTAACGAACCGGTCCCAATCTTTATGACCCACGGCTTCAATGAGTTGGCGTTTGGCAAAATAGGCCTTGCTCTTGTCCCAATAATGACTCGCACTTCAAACAACGAAGTCACCAAAGGGCAAGCGATTTGCGATCTCTTGGTCCAACCCGACAACGACGCAGCTTGAGGTATATGATGATTTCCTGATGAAGTCCAGAAGTCAACACTACGCCGCACCAACAAATATGGCGATTGTATTTTGATGGAGCTTCTCGAGCCACTAATGTAGCAAGTACCCCGACGTTCTAAAATCTCGAGTCGGAGTTGTCTTGATTTCCGGAATCATGTCATGCCCGCTGTATTCACTCACCGAACCTCGCTCCAATAACGAGTCAATACAACGCTACTTATCGGACTTAGCTTCGCCAAAGAGTGGTCGAATATCTCGAGCGTATGGCGATTCGCAGAATCGATAGTTGCGTGTTCGTGGTGACTACGAAGTCGAATCGGACTCGATCCCCTATCATCGATAGCCGTTGAAATGGCGAGCTCGCTCAAGAGTTCTTCATTGAATATATCCCGCTCCAAAACGCTTATGCGGATGCACCGGGCGGCGTAGCCGTCGTTAGCACAACCTTCCGGAGACCGAGCAACTAGTTACGGTCGGGACTCATCAACTCTTCGCACTCAATATATGATGAGGTACAAGAAGACAAAGGGATAGTTACCAAAGAGGCAAATGCAACCCAAACCAAGTTGGAGCCCGAGATTGGCGCTTTCCTATCATCGATTACGTCTTACACGGTATTCTGCCATAAGACGTGAAGGAGAGAGAGTCAATCCCAAGAGCTCCAAGATTCTTTTACGACACAGAGACCCAGATGTTATATCGTCGAGGGTACGATGGTCTTTACTCGATGCCTTTCAAACAAAGAGGCGTAAGAGGTCCTTCGGAAGCACACGAAGGTGAATGTGGTGCACACCACCGTCCCAAACTCTACGATCGAATTAGGAGAATGGGCTACTTCCGCCAACAATGATTAATGACGCAATGAAAGCACGCCGAAATGCCACGCGTACAAATTCACGAATTATATGCATCACCTCCGTGAGCGCTTGCATCCTTCGACCACATCCCCGCCATTCGAGACATGGGGAATGGGCGTTGTGGTCCTATCTTTCCTCCGTCGGTCAAAGCGTCGGTTTATTCTAGCGATCACCGACTACTTCTCCAAGTGGGTGAAGCAATCCCGCTAAAAGAAGTGAAGGCGAAAACCGTCAAATTTATCAAACACCATGTCATCTACCGACACGGTGTTCCAAGACGGATCGTGCATGACAACGGTCCCCAATTCATTAGCAATTCCTTCATCGGGTTTTGTGAAAAGTTCAAGATACAAGGCGTCATCGGCGACCTATAATCCGGACAAATGGATTAGGAGGCGTTCAACAAGGCGATTATCAAGATTTTGTCGAAGCTTGTGAAGAATAACAAGCGAGGCTGGGGCGATAAACTTCGGAGCTTTTCTGGGCATATCGCTGCTTGATGCGATGCATGCTTGAGGGCGACCCGTACTCCACGGTTTCACGGATGTGAAGCAATTCTCCGTTAGAAATCGATTCCGTCACTTGTCGCCCTTACCTTGAGATGGCGACGAAGAACAACATCAAAAGCGTCTCGAAGAGCTTGAGATGTTAGATGAGAAGCTTGGAGGCTCAACAATGCATTGAGTTCTATCAAGCTAGGATGTCGAGGGCTTTCAACAAAAAGTTGACGAGACCTTTAAGGAGGAGATCTCGTCCTCATTTGCTTTCGGACGATAATCCTCACCTCCAAGAAGAAAGGTAAATTGAACCCAATGAGAAGGACCGTTCATAATGAACCGATCTATTCAAGCGGTGCATATCGCCTTATCACAGAATGGCGGCCGGCAATTAATCTTAGATAAATGGGAAGTTTCGAAAAAGTATTATCCTTAATACATTCGGGATAACCCATTTGATGGGAAGTTCCTCAGAAAATATCTCACTCATTTTCATGAGGATAACCCTAAAATTGTGTTTTCCCCAAAACTCTCTCCGATCAAACTCATTGGCGGTGGGCCCACTAAAATCTCCACGGTCCAACCACCAGAAGTCCTCTCGATTCCTTCCATGAGCGAGAGGTCCACTTTAAATTTGGTTAGCAATCCTATAAAGCGAAAACTATCAGTACCCTTCAAGATTCTCGGAGTGGAGACCCCACTCTTAGTTTCTCATCGGAAAATAGAATACATTCTTCCTTTCACATTCATCCGGAGATAGGACACATCCTTCCTCTTGAAGCAAGAGATAGAATACATTCTTCCTCTCTTCTCTTAGATTCTCGGTGGAGATCCGCTCTTAGTTTCGCTTTCAAGATTCTCGAAGTGGAGATTCCACTTTTAGTTTCTTTCCTTTGGAAGCAGGACAAAATCCTTCCTTTCGGACCAGGAGATAGGAGACAAGATCCTCCTTCCTCTCCATCAATAAGAGATAGGATACAAAACCTTCCTCTCTTGTTCATCATTTCACCCCGGAGATAGGAGACAAGATCCTCCTTCCTCTCCACCTTCGGAAATAGAACACATTCTTCCTTTCCTACATTTCACCCGGAGATAGGAGACAAGATCCTCCTTCCTCTCCACCTTGGAAATAGAACACATTCTTCCTTTCCTACATTTCACGGAGATAGGACACAAAACCTTCCTCTCCACGGCAAGAGATAGAATACAAAACCTTCCTCTCTTGTTCATCCCTTACCCGAGATAGGAGACAAGATCCTCCTTCCTTCCACCGCGAAATAGAATACATTCTTCCTTTCCCACCTCAATCAATCTTATTCTGTTCAACCCTTCTCCCACAAAGAAGGGGCCAAGATTCATCTTGGGGTATTTTATCCCAAGCCTAAGAAGGGGTAAAGCCAACGCCTACACGCTGTCGGTTTAGTCTTTCTCCGATTGAAGAAGACACCGAGTTCGACTGGGCATTTTATCCGGCCTAAGAAGGGATAAAGCCAACGCCTTTACACGCTGTCGGTTTAGTCTTTCTCCGATTAAAGAAGACACCGAGTTCGATTGGGGCATTTTATCCGAAGCCTAAGAAGGATAAAGCCAACGCCTTTACACGCTGTCGGTTTAGTCTTTCTCCGATTGAAGAAGACACCGAGTTCGACTGGGCATTTTATCCCAAGCCTAAGAAGGATAAAGCCAACGCCTACACGCTGTCGGTTTAGTCTTTCTCCGATTGAAGAAGACACCGAGTTCGATTCGGGGCATTTTATCCCAAGCCTAAGAAGGGATAAAGCCAACGCCACACGCGCTGTCCGTAGTCTATTCCCGTGATAAAAGACGGCTCCCTGATTCAACATCGTAGCATTAAGTCTAGAAGAGATTCATTCTTTTAGCACAACGCTGTGGAACGGATTTAGATAATCTACATGCTAGCCCAACTCAAACGGTAGTTGGTAAAGGCTCATCAAACCCGCTAGGTCCGGGTGGCCAATAATCTCAAGTCAACGCCACACGCGTTTCGGCTTAGTCTTTTCCGATTGAAGAAGACACCAGAGTTCGATTCTGGGGTACATCATCCCGAAGCCTAAGAAGGGATGAGTCTACGTGCAACACGCGTTGCCGAACGATCTCTTGCCCGTAAAAGAGTACCAAGCCTATGTATTCAATATCATAGCAACGAAGTCTAGAAGAGTTTCATTCTTCCAAAGACAACGTCACGCGGAACGGATTTGGACAATCCGCACGCTAGCCCAATTCAAACGGTAGTTGGTAAAGGCTAATCAAGTCCGTTGACGGCTGAGGGTTTGCCAAAATCCTATAAGTATTATGGTTAATTATTTACGTGAAATAAAGAACCATAATAGAGCACAAAAGAGGACGTAAATATGTTTTGCTTTAACTCGATACTTTATTGAGGAAAGTTTGTTGAAGTTCCTCCCGGCTCGCCCCAAAGTCTCCTCACGCCATTAAGGGCCTCCGCAGCCTCCTTCTTGAGGTCAATCGGCTTCTTCTTGAGAGTTCAAGTTCCTCGCACGCCCGCAGAGTCTTTTCTTTGTTGGCCTTCGCCGCCTTCAAGACGATCGCTCTCCTCGCTGAAGCTTCGCTCGAGCTCTACTATCCTCGCTTCCAAAGAAATGACACAAGACCAAAATGTCTCACTAAGATGAAGCTTCAATGACAGCAGCCCAATGATGCTCGGTCTCGCTACATTTGAACTTCGAGTCCAAGAATAACGCAAGCATCCCGTTGTTACCGCAGCCTCGCTCTCTATCTCTATATATGAGGGAGCCCCGCTACTTCAAAATCTTGTAGACTTTGGAGCTTAACCTCTAAATGGTCGAAATCATCAAGAATGGGACTCGGATGACTCAATCTTCCGTGATGTTCTTCCAGCCGCTTAGCCCTACTCCAACTAGGATTATGAGTATAAACCGCTTCCTAATTTGTCGAGAAGTTCGGAAGAATATTTTCACAAAAATATTCTTAGGGATAACTCGATCGCATCGATTGCATCGCCGCCAATCAACGCCTAATCCTACTCCAACTAGGATTACGAGTATAAACCGCTTCCTAATTTGTCGAGAAGTTCTAAGAATATTTTCACAAAAAATATATTCTTAGGGATAACTCGATCGCATCGATTGCATCGACGCCAATCAACGACGCCTAATCCTACTCAACTAGGATTACGAGTATAAACCGTTTCCTAATTTATCGAGAGTTCAGGAAGAATATTTTCACAAAAATATTCTTAGGGATAACTCGATCGCATCGATTGCATCGACGCCAATCAACGGCCATATAATCCTACTCCAACTAGGATTATGAGTATAAACTATGCCCCAATTTAACGAGAAGTTCCGGAGAATATTACCATGTTCTTAAGGATAACTCGATAATCTTCAATTTCCTCGGCTGTGGAAAAAGTTAATGAATTAGAGACTTATATAGGCGAGAACAACGCTCTACCTTGAAAGAATCGAGACCCCACCATATCGGCGCCGATTCGATGGTCGCCTAGGGCCTACCAACAATTGAGGTGGAACAAATCCGGAAGAATACCTCCCGTGGATGAATACACTCCAACGAGGAGTAATACACAGCGGCCTGGCCCGGCGTCGTCGACAAAGATTCACCGATCAGCGGTTGGATCCACGTAAGATCGCCGCCAGATCAGCGTTACTTTCGCGATTGAAGGCCAAAACCCATATGGCTTAAAGACAATTAGCGTGCGTAGTGAAGAATTCCCCGATCAGCGGAGGAATCTCGATGGTCAATTGGATTACAATCCAAACCGCGAGTCAACAACAAATAAACTCAATTAGCTACTGTTGAAATTCCAACAACGGTCAAACAATAAATGCGCAACACCCCAGGTATCCTACAAAGCCTGGAGAACGAGAGAATTGGAGGAATCAAATCTGGAGCCAATCTCAAAAGAAATTTATCTACCAACTCGGTCAAGATCTCAACAACGGTCGACAAAAATGCGATGCCGTAATACCTTGGCAATCCTACAAGGCACCGGAAAGCTGAAAAGAGTGGAGAGATCAAAAGCCAAGGTCATTCACAAGTCCCATCACGCGTCGAAGGGTGAAGGGCTCATCATGTCAAAGCATCGGACTCGGCAAGAATCGAGGCCCGAGGCGCTGGAGGGTATCTGATGGCGTTAAAATTGCTTATCGGTGCCCGAACGAAACTCGTGGCGGTGGGTTAACAACCAACAACCCATTCGACAAACCGAGATTGACTATGCCATAAGCGCGTAAAGCGGGACCGCGAACACTGAAATGGGTCAACAAGGTCGAATCAACGAGGCTACGTGTTATGGAATGAATCCAACAAGCAAAGCTTCAACGAGATTGATCGGGTCCAAACATCAAGATCGGTTGAACATCGACCGATCGTCACCTAAATCGTTGGCGGGATGAAACCAATCAAGTGAACCAAGCACGGACTTAGACGGCAGCGACAAGATCGGAATAAGCGTCCGCGGAAAAGTCCGAAAACCAAACCGAAGCCAAAGCGGTCCGTCGAAACCGGACAGTTTGGTGTCCGGCCGGCCAGCCTCTCCCTCTTGTTTTCCTATAAATAGTGAGGGGTGCTCATTGAAAGGGTGGATTTTTGGAGATTGGATTTTCGATATTCTTGAGAGCCCTCGCGAGATCCACGAGCCGTCGGCCGCCGCGATCCAGAAAGCCGTGACCGTCCGATCTACAAACCCGAGGTAAGCGGTTTCGAATTGACTGGTCAGGTATTGTGATTTCTCCTAGTAGATCTCACCCGCTCGGCATCCTCTCCTTGAGTCACGATCGGCGATCCTCTCGCCGTGAGTGTGATCCCCCGGGTCGTCGTTTCGCCGTGAACGAGCCTTCCGTCTGTAGTTCCGAACCGGGTTTCCACACGATCGCGATTGCGGTAGTCCACGGACGAACAAAAGTCCCGACACGGGCAAAGAACCCGCATGGCGGGGATCCCGTAAAATAGAGATCCTCGTGTTTGTTCATAAAAGGAAGAAGTTGTAATTTTGTTTTCATTATGCGCTTTGAAATAAAAGGCATTTTCTTTTGTTTGAATTTTGTTGTAGGCCAACGAAGGCGTGAAAAGTTCAAGCGAGCAATGAATAACAAGTCTACTTTACGCTGAGCGATGCAGTTTGTGAAATATTTTTAATCTTCTCTCGTAGTTGATCATAAATTAATTTCTCCGTTGCACATCCGACTTGCCAAAGAAGATCTTGGAGATGCCCTTGTCCATGCTTCCTCTTGAAGTTGTCCCTAATATGTCGTAGGCAATAGCGGTGCACATCACGGTGTGGAAAATATCGTTGTAGTGCTATTGGAATTCCTTTCATCCTATCGAGATGAATGTAATCGGCGCATTCCCACACTAGGAATATGATATCTAGCATGCAAAAACCATGTCCAATTTTCTATATTTTCCACATCAACCGCAAATGCCAAAGGAAATAAACCACCATCGCATCAACTCCGGTTACCAGCGAGCAAAAGCTTTATATTTACCATACAAGTGGGTACCGTCGATGCTAAGAAGAGGACGACAATATTTGAATCCATCAATGGAAGGCCCAAATGCCCAAAATACACCTGAATCGTCTATCTCCGTCCAACGGATCCGATGATACTTCGTTACATCGCCCCCGGATTTTTTTAAGTGCTTCAAGATAATGTGGTAAGATCTCATATGATTTGTCCCAATCGAATTTTATCATCGCCTTCCTCCGAGCATTCCAACATTTATTGTAGGATACGCCACATGGCTCTTTTGTATACTAGAAGACGAATATCCTTTGGTCTTAGATCGAGATCCTCTTAGTGTGCATAATCAATCGATATATGAAAGAAGCGGACGCTGTCTATGATTCATCTCAAATCGAGGATTGCTACATGTGTGCCGCCCATTGTAGTGTGTTATTTTAAATTGCTCGCCTACTCTTACCCCTGCGGAATTAAGCTTCCAAGGACAGCTGTATTTCGCTGGTGACCACCATTGTCTTCCTCCACACCATCTTTGCGGTAAAACACACTACGCTATAGCTTGTTGCATTACTTTTGTCTTCCTAAACTTGACACTATTTCTTATGGCCCACAAACAAGCGCATGAATCAATTTCTCCTTGCTTTCAAATAGATCGCCTTTTTGAATGAGAAGTCCTCGCCTTGGGTCATCATTTAAACTAGTGCCAATAGGAATATTTTCCATTGTGGAATCATCAATCCATCCATCACCATGAAGTTCATCTACGGCGGATCTTCTAATACGATATACTCATTATTAGAATAACATCGGTCAATCAATTGATTTTCCTTCAACCGGATCATTCAAACACATCATACTATTAATTTGTAAGCCATCCTCTACGTCATCATCCTCTCGATTCAACGCTTGCATTATCATCTTCTATCGCTACTCCGGTGGAATGCCTTATATCTTGATGAGGAGCTTATCATCGAATGCACTCAAGTTCCACAAATGAAGGACCATCCAAGTGTTGTGATGTGTCCATCCCATATCATGTTATGGAGACAAAACCGTGGAGTCAACATCGATCTTCCAACATGCGAGTATGCTCTATCGTGATCAACCGCTGCCCAAATTCGTTGATGTTTTTCAATAAATAATTCCAATCAACGCTCCTCATTTAATATTCCAATGAGACCCATATCGTAGTCACTTGAAATTTGAATACCGCTTGTTCTCGTTTTCCGTAGGATAATTACAAATCACATTTAGATGATACTCACGTGGAATTGGTTAATGTAAGTTTATGTAAGTCATTAACCAATTCATCGAAGTACATGATTTGGATATAAACAACGGTTTCGTGACACCTCCTTCGTATATAGGCATATTATTCTCTAGATATTTAATCTTCCCATCATACTTAACAAAGAATTACGATTCGATCGCTCATTGTTACCCTAAATAGTAAAAATTTCAATATTAATATTACTAACAATTAAATGTTAAAAATTCTAAATTCACAATTAAAAAGTTATTATGATGAAATAAATCTCAATATCAATATTATTTACAATTAAATTTCAAAGTTATTCCAAAATCAACAATTAAAAGTTATTATGATGAAATAAATCTCATTATCAATATTATTTACAATTAAATTTCAAAGTTATTCCAAAATCTAAAATTAAACAAGTTATTATAATGAAATAAATCTCAATATCAATATTATTTACAATTAAATTTCAAAGTTATTCCAAAATCTAAAATTAAACAAGTTATTATAATGAAATAAATCTCAATATCAATATTATTTACAATTAAATTTCAAAGTTATTCCAAAATCAACAATTAAAAGTTATTATGATGAAATAAATCTCATTATCAATATTATTTACAATTAAATTTCAAAGTTATTCCAAAATCAACAATTAAAAGTTATTATGATGAAATAAATCTCATTATCAATATTATTTACAATTAAATTTCAAAGTTATTCCAAAATCTAAAATTAAACAAGTTATTATAATGAAATAAATCTCAATATCAATATTATTTACAATTAAATTTCAAAGTTATTCCAAAATCAACAATTAAAAGTTATTATGATGAAATAAATCTCAATATCAATATTATTTACAATTAAATTTCAAAGTTATTCCAAAATCAACAATTAAAAGTTATTATGATGAAATAAATCTCATTATCAATATTATTTACAATTAAATTTCAAAGTTATTCCAAAATCAACAATTAAAAGTTATTATGATGAAATAAATCTCATTATCAATATTATTTACAATTAAATTTCAAAGTTATTCCAAAATCAACAATTAAAAGTTATTATGATGAAATAAATCTCATTATCAATATTATTTACAATTAAATTTCAAAGTTATTCCAAAATCAACAATTAAAAGTTATTATGATGAAATAAATCTCATTATCAATATTATTTACAATTAAATTTCAAAGTTATTCCAAAATCAACAATTAAAAGTTATTATGATGAAATAAATCTCATTATATATTTTTCTGTGTTTATATGCATCATCACAAAGCTTTTGAAATGAAAATCGCCTCACAGGTTGGTAGTAACATTCCCCTGTTTATAACAGAAAACCTCCAGTTTTATTGGGTTGATAGAAAACCCCCCATATTTAAAGGGTTTTTCTGCTGAACCTCATATAGGAAGAAGGGGGTTCACTGCCAAATTGGACATAGTGACATCCTATAACGCGGATAGGGAATTTCTAGCAATCCTTGACAATACACGGAGATATTCCACAATTTATCCTAATTTAAGATATGAGATATACAGTGAATTTGGAGTTGAAGAAAATTCAGTCAAAGTCCTGGGTATTTGAAGTTTGTATATCCTTAGTTCCTTACCATCTCGTTTCTGGACTGAATTCTTGCATCTACTGCAGAGTTTTACAAAGATACACATGAAGAGTTTCCATCAAATATGTAACCGAGCATAAACAACTTCCTTCACTGGAAAAGAATCAGCTGATCGGGATCTGGTAGAACAATAGGGTTTTAGCTAAGGTAGGCATGTGAGATCAATCAACTCCCTGCTGCGATCAACAGATTATAGAACATTGCTATTGTGTGTTTTGATACAAGGTAGACACATACTTTTGCTTCTTTTTCTGACACAGGTGAAGAACTTAAGCAAAATTGTATTGCCTTATGCGATACTAGAACTAAAATTAACAATAATTAGCAAAATGAATGCAAAAAATGCGCCGGGGATGGGGATTTGGATCTACGATTATATCTACCAGCAGGTGCCTTACACCAGATATGCTAAAATGGCTCACACAAAAGAAAAGGTTAGAATATTCAATATTCTTCCTTGAAGGGGTGTTTGACAATTTGAAAGTGAATTGAGCACGTGAAAGTTACTCTTTTTTTGGTTGCAAATGACTTTCACATCCACGTTAGCATGCAAGTGAAATAGTTATTTGAAAAACCAAATTATTGTTGAAAGTACAATGTAAAGATGATGTGGCAAAATAGGACTTATTAACAATATAGTTAGTCATTTAATTAAAAGTGGTCCCCATATTTTTCACTTTCATGTAACTTCACCATCTTTTTAGGGGAAATCAAAATTGAATTACAAACTACGTAGTAACTTTTTGCATTTAACTTTCACAACTATTTGTGTGCAAACAAACACCTCAAGTGTTAAAAAGCGTGTCATTTCCTCACTTTCTTTTTCACTAGCATGCAAACAAACACCCCCTTACTGCACAAGCTATTAATATTTACATATGAATCTGTGATGCAACCACAAATCTCAACAAACAAAAAACTTTTGGGTCTCACAAATTACAAAAAGCTAAGCAACTAGAACAGCCCTACATTCGAATATAATATCTATAAAAAATACATCACCCCAGATACAAACTATTGATTACTCTAATGAAAATTCTACTTGAACCATAAATCAGGCAGATTACTATTTGTAGCAAATATGACAAAAATGTACTTAGTAATAAAATAGAATCAATAAATGTTGTCATCAAAGCCCAGAAGTGCAGGTGACTTTGCATACACCTGTTCCTGAACCTGCTTTACTAGGTGTAAACTTAAGGGATGCAATCGAAGCATCAACAGGTATACAATGTGAGCAAACAGCAGCCAACACAAGTGAATATATCTAGTGTTCTCATGAGATAATATAAGTAACTAAATAATATTTTACGGACCTAAGTATGCTTATGTAATAGGAAATGAGTCAACATTAACCTGAAACAGTACCTTCCTGTTATGGGAAAAGCTGACAGTGGTTTCAACCAACCAAACCCTGAGAAACAAACAGGTCCAATTCAATCATGCTCAATGAGTAGGCTGGACAATACCACCTGCCCTGACATTATCTGATTATTAACTAGAAAGAATTTAACATTTACTTTGCTTTCAATTTCGCAGTTAATTAGCATTTAATCCATTTGGCCTTAAGAATGTGCTTAAATTAACATGCACCATTTAGTTGTATGTATGTGTAATAATGTAATGGGTTTTCCTTATATTGGTCCCCAAATCTAACCTATTTAATCTCATATATTTTAAATTAGTCCCCCAACCTATAAGTCTTCTTAAATAAGTCCCCAAATCTAATACATTTTAAATAAGTCCCTGAATCTATAAGTTTCCTTAAATAAGTCCCTCCAGGTTAAAATTGTTAAACTTAACTTTAAATTAACCAAACTACATTAACCTTGCTAGTTTTTCTTCATCTTTCCTAGATAGTTACACCTAATAATGACAACAAAGTAAAGGCTTCTCAGCAAATAGCTAGCAGGGGAAGGGACAGAGAGAAGGGATTTGGGGAATATCTAGGAAAGAGAAATGCAAAACATGCAAGATTAATGGAGTTCAATTAACTTGGTTAAATTAACAGTTTTTAATGTACAGGAACTTGTTTAAGAGAACTTATAGATTTGGGGGACTTACTATAACATATATGAGATCTTGGGGGACTTATTTCAGAATACTGATAGATTTGGGGGGCTTATTTTAAATATATGATATTTGGGGACTTGAAAAGAAAAGGTTAGATTTGGAGGACCAGTATAAGAAAAACCCTAATGTAATATATAATAGTACACATATATAATATAATAGGGTTCCAGTTACACTGATTCCTCTTGAATCAGAAAAGGTCTAACAATTCATAAAATGAAAATCCAGAGTAATAAGTTACGATAAGCCAGTGAGATGTGTACACTCTTAAGGCAAGATGTTAACTACAACGCTTCATCATTAAGAACAAGACTTAAAGTTCTAATTTTCCTTTTGCTTTCAATATTATGTGACAAATCGAGATAAGTAAATCCAGCAAAGCCTTTAATAATGTATAGTTATAGATATACCAGTACCACCCAGTCCCCGCTAAATATTTTCTATAAAATTCAGATTTTATGATCAATACATAGAGTCAAAATAATAGCTATTTTGGATTCTTTATAAGATAATAAAGTATTTTATTGATTGAATATATACTACAGAACTGTTTCCAAATTTCAATCTCAAGTTTAAACCATAAGGATACATCTAGAAATCATCCAATCAATGTAATGAAACACGTGGCTACCATCATAGTCTGAAAAAGAAGCGTGCTAATTGAGTCTGGTCATAAACTGCTTTACCATATGGAGCCACGCATCTGCCTAGACCTGGTCAATCCAATCCTTTTCCATCCAGAAGTGGAAACGTCTTACAGCTAACACATTCAATACACATTACAACCTGGCAAGAACATAGCTGCTAGTTTTGCTATTTATAATAAGTATAGGTTGCCAGCCTATAACGATTGAGCGCAAGGAAGTAATCCCCACCTCATTAGATAATGACTCACATGCACCCCCTCTTTTATAACCTAATAAGATATGAGGGTGTAAATAGTTAGCATTTTATGTTTATATGCATGAAAGTTTTATCTAGTGATGATATTGATTTCAGTAACAATTGATAATTGATCACGGGGACCATGATTTTAGCATTAGGGGTCATGGAATACATAAAATTAACAATAATTAGACAAAGGCGTTGTTTGACATACCTCAGAAGCTACCATGACAACATTGACAAGTATTGAATCCATTGCCATGTACTTCATAGTTTTGTCCTGGATCTGACAATCATCGTGTAATGCAACAATATTGGTGTTCCAAAGAGACTTCCCTTCAATTTTCACAGCTCCCATGAAGAAAAGCCAGTACCTAACTCGATAACTATACCTGTTTCTACAAGAAAATTTCAGGTGCAAAGGTACAATTTTCAATCAGCAAAACTTCCTAGTATAACCATCTTATATTTTGATTGAAGAAAGAACTATAACAACATTATCTTCAAGCAAGAACTTTCATGCACCTCAAACTTCATAATAGTTCATGACCTTGCAAGCTTTAGCAACTTACCCACCAATATGACAAAAATGATAATGTTCCTAAGAGGTAAAAGCCACACTTTTACATAAGCTTTTTGTAAACCTCTACAACCCTAGTGTTTAACAACTTGGAAGCACTCTATTACAAACTCAACCATCCTTCTTATCTTTCATTCACACTGCCAATGCAATTAGGCTATAACTGAACTACACCCAAGCCCATGTTCGATCAAAAAACAACTGCCCACAAACAGAATATACTCATCATTGTTTTTCACAAGAATCACGACGAGTACAAGTCCATGTGAAAAATCTCTACACTCAGGGGGAAAAAATGCTTCAACACCTCAAAAGAGGTGTATAAGATAGATCCTAAGAGCAAAGTTTTTTATTGGACAAATTTTCATTTTCGACCATTTTTGAAATTTATTTAGCATTTTCGACCTACTTTGCACTTAATTACCAATTTCGACCCAGTTTCAGCCACTTGGTCGAAATTGATAAATAAGTGCAAAAAACTACACGGGATTGAGAATCCCGTGTAGTTTAGCACAAATTAGACTACACGGGATTCTCAATCCCGTGTAGTTTAGAACTAGACTAAACTCCACGGGATTGTGAATCCCGTGTAGTTTATAATAAACAAACTACACAGAATTCACAATCTTGTTAGAGCCTTTTTCACACGTTATATACAAAGGGGAGCGAACCAAACAACCACTTAGTTGAGATTCTGCCAAGTCACTTTATATGAGAGAGTCTCCTCATATATCACCTCAACTTTAGGTTTGTTATAGATAACCCCCTCATCTTTCGAACGTGATTTAACCCCCTCTCAACTCTATTAAACTTGAGGTTGAATGATGAAAGTGAAGGGGTTAAATCACATTTCTGAAAGATGAGGTTAGCTACAACAAACTTAAAGTTGAGGGGGTTTTATAGAGTTTAAATAGTTGAGGGTTTTTGGATTGAGGGGGTTTCTAAATTAACCCTTATATGAGATAAGTCTTCTGATGGATCTGATGGATCGAATTGTGCAGTTGCTGTGATCAAACTGTATTTCACATGTTTCCTTGTGTATCGATTAGATTTGTTCCTAGGAAGCTCCAGTTCTGTAATATTGTCCCCTTGCAAATTTATCACCTTTTACTTTGGATATTAGCAAATAGTATCTCTAACCGATCAACGCCATTTTGGTCACAGCTAAGAAAATCGGGAGTTCATAGTTCTTAGACGTTATCAATTTTCAACTTTTCAAAAGAATCAAAGATTGCAGGATGCACCTTTCAACTACTATTTGTGAGTTGTGGATAAAACTAATCTTTTCAACTACTATTATCATCTTCTTTTAATTAAGGTTTCACAGAAGGAAAGGAGATATTTGTTTTCATGGATCTCTTGCAAAAATCCTCCCCGGAAAAGGCCCCTCTTGACTGTAATATTGAAGGGCTCCTAATTCTAGAGACCAAATCTCCAATAGCTTCACCTTCAGAAGCGGATCAACATGTAATTGTTAATGATGCCTCCACATAGCTGCTGAAATTGACCAACTTTTAGGAGGCAGATAAGATATTAGTCATCCCTGAGGAGAACACAATTAACAGAAA